>JABCKK010000006.1:0-207422 GCA_018221785.1 Calocybe gangraenosa
ATGGATAAGTTTTTCTAGCGAACATAGAGTATTTTTTTTTGAATATTTAATTTAATAATTGCTTCCGAATAGTCCTATCTATTGGCCATTGGTCTACATACATACATAGCAAAACTTCGGTGACACACTTATACAAAAATACACGTGATTCTAAGAGCATAATTTACGACTTGTGCCAACTGCCTGGTATACTGAAAACAACTTCAGCCCACTTTGCCAGCCTCCCCTCCTCCCACGCTTCAACGTGCGAAAGGCCAGAGCTTCCACGACGCCCCTTTTCCGTCTCTAAACGTTTTTCGGCATCGCACCAGAAAAGCACCCATGAACCCATCCGAAAATGACCAGTGCTGCGTTCGAAATACCATTTGTTGACCGGGTTGTTTGCTCGGCTTCGCCACACCAAGTCCTGACCTTCGCCTTTTCCACCCTTTCCTCCATTGGGATTAGCAGAAAAGGATAAACCAAGCCCATAGGACTCGTCATGGAGCGCGACCCATAAGAAATCTACAGTACCATCTCCTTGATGGCTTGGCAAGACAGCGAACTTGTCAAGGTAAGTGATGGGAGTGTCAAGGCCGGGGCAGTCTTCTTTGGTCACGATCGCTGCGCCAGCATAATCACCCGCGAGGATCACATAATCAAGCTTGGCTGCAAGACGCTCGTAAAAGCGGTTCTGATCGAGAATTTGATTGAAAGACTGCTCCAAAAGAAAGTTCATTTTCTTCTGGTCAATATCGGAGAAGTTGCGTATCACCCGGATTGGTAAACCGCGGCGTAGTAGTGTTGGGGTGTTCGGCGTAAGTTTACGGTTTCCCTGGAGTAATGCATGAGGTAAACTCGAGCTTACAGCAGGTTTATTGGTAATAAGGTTGCCAATGAGTGAGCTGGGGGATCTGTGAGAAACCATGATGGCAGATGATGTAGCTGGCATGTATGCTAAGCAAGTGCGAGCAAGAGAAAGATTCGAGAGCGATGTTGAATTGGAATAATGCCAGGAATTCTGAAATGTTTCATGGATATGCGAGTATTCAGACACAAGATTTATGAGAAGATGGGGGTATCCTGAACGAGCGTACGATGGAACTCCGCCGTCGCGATTAATGATCATGAGTCGAAGTGGAGTAAGATCAACATTCTCCGGGTTTTCCTGGTAGTTTGCACCACCTTTAGAGCCATCTTCCGTAACGGCTTCAACCATTCCACGAGCCAAGCCCGCAATAACGTCGTTGGCATCGATTCGGGTAGAACGGCAGAAGGAGTCCATAGCGAAGGGTGCTATAACAGGAATTTCCCCTGCTCTGAGCGCGGACCGGATTGGGATGAGATCGGAATAGATGGTATGTGATTCTGGGGGTGCTACACCATCCTGCAGCGGGACAGCTGGACCTTGTTTGTCTTCAGGCTTGGGTCCAAGCCTCACGACAGCACCGACGACCGGGCGTGCCCGGGCGCCATGCTTTTCAAGGCTCTTGACGACGCGCATCGTCTCCTCGATCATTGTAGCCCTTTCATCTTGATCGCCGCGGGGTAGATCGTCGTTCTCAACAACAATCACACTTACAAGGCCGAGTTTTTCAAGGTAGACCAAGCCGCGGGTTATGCTCTCCAGCTGTATATCTGTAAAGGGACCCTGTACCTTTACCAATGCAGTACGCCGTATGACTGGGTTTAATATCGAAGCCAGGACAGGGCTTGGCTTCGGATCTTCGAGTACTGAGATGGTTTGCTGAGGCAATTGAACAGCGGTTGTTGGTGGAGCAGGCATGGACATCTTCGGGAGTGCTGGAGTAGCTATTGGTTGAGGACGGGTAGCAAAAGAGTCTAGATATGAACGAGTATCCCTCAAGGAAGGGTTGGCGCGTAAAATGGAAAGAAAGAAATCCTGAAAAAAAAAAAAAAAAAAAACGATTACCGCTGAGAGATGGAGGGGTCTGAGGCCCTGAGAATACGACGTACATGTTCTGATACAGGAGGTTCATCTGAGTCGGAAACAGGTTCCCGAAGGCCGCGTATTGTCTTGAAAAAAGAAAGGTCAGAGGTAGGGAACGGAGATAAGGATGATTATGGTTACAGACCGCATAGAACGCCTTGAAAGTTTGTGTACGCTTTGCTTTGAGCGAAGTCGCAACAAAGCTACGAGCGCAAGTTGTATGGGGGATCATATGGGGGAGTGCTGAGGAGGGGCAGAGGGCAGGGAAAGGGGCAGTAATACTTGAGTCATGGAATGGCAAGTGCTTTATAGGAAGACCCAGTAAAGTAAAATCACAGATGTTGATTGGGGAAAGCGCTTATTATGGGATATCTGATAAGATGAGCAGTAAATCCCTCATAATTTCATCTGCCAACACGAATAGCTCATATCCCGCAACGTTTCATCCGCCCAATTTTTTTGCTATTGGCTCAGATCAACGCGCTGCTGAGTTGCCAGTCAACCTACAGCCATCACAGCAGCTACAAGGGGAGTATTCGGTACTGCCTTCGGCTTTACATAGCCATACCCAATTTTAACGCCCAATCAAGGGCATCTGCGATTCATATTCATACCTTCCGCAGGGCAACCTCATTAGTTGATATAAAAAGACAATTCGTACACTAACTTTCATAGCTGTTCTAACTCTGTCACAGGACTATATATCCGTGTGTATGCGGCGTGGATGTTCCATGCAAGGACCGAGTTCCGTTCAGAGCAACGCCATGGACAATTGTAGTGTACATCCATGATAGGCAATGCACGATAAGAGGGGTCTCTCGAGTACAACATACTAACCCAGGCCGATTAATACACATGTATACAATGAAAACTCCGTTTCTCTGGCAGATTTATCGCCACTCTGTGTCCCCTGCTGTTAGGCTTCCCTTTTTAATTGTGATAACGCCTTATTGATTATGCATCCCACAAGCCAAATTCGACCTTCACCAACGGTAAGCTCTGCTGAATCGAATCGAGTCGTTTATGCTGGAGTGCTCCCCAAGCTTTACCAGGAAGACGTTGTACAACATATCGGTTCTAGTAACTCAGTCGGAATCGTCGTAGTGCGTATTTTGTTCTCTTACACCCAAACTATCCTCTCAGAGTACTCTACAACCTATTCAGAGATGCTGGCACGACGTAGAAGATGATATCCCAGTCCAGGAAATGTATTCAGATCCCATGTTGCGACCGCTTCAACCCGGCGAGGTAGGCGTATCGTTCTTAAAAGGTGGCGAGGAACGAACCATACTCCCCGAGTCCGAACTCAGGCTTGTTGACCGAACTATCCGACCGGGCGATTATTGCAAGCGGACCGTCGATGACGTTCAATCCGGTGTAGTTAACAACGTCCACATCAAAGCAAGAGTTGAGCATGTCATAAGTGGCGAACCTGTCGAAGGTTGGAAGACTGCAGACCAACTTGAGTCTAGAGCGCAAGCGGAGATTGGCGATTATGTGCTCTACGATGACTGGATTGGCCAGGCATGTCGTCTCTTTCGCCCTACTTAAACCTATGTAATCATCTTCGAGTAGGTTGTCGAGGTGAAGAATGCAACACAGACTCAGGTTTGGACCAATCAATTGACCACTTTCATAGCTATACGACGAATCTACCGTAGAAATCTCCACTGGTCGACTTGTTCGCTTGCCTGAACTCAGCTCTCGCTTAAGTGTGGGCGAAAAGGGCACTGTGGGTCGCTTGATGAACCTCTCATTTTTTATCTTGCGAATGACACATCTACAGGATATCATTCCGACCTCCCCCAGAAGTAACTTCTTCGGGTTTCCCACATGGCCAGCCACCAATCGTTCTGATAGCGTCGACACCGTAGTTGCTGTCAAGCACACGGCATATGCAATTACCTGGCTTGCCATCAGCCAAATGGTATGTAAATGTGCCCTCTGATTAGTCAACTGTCAACTTCTGTGAAAATCTCTTATAGCTGAGCCCTGTGGAAGCTGAAAAGAAACCTCGGCCTAAGATGTTCTGGTATGGGCAGGATATTGGAAAGCTGACCATGTTTTGCGGTCGGGTGGGCTCAAATATGGGTATGGGCGATCGAGTTCGTCTGAAGGACACTGCTGGCGTTCCTTTTACGAAGCATGGAGAAGAAGAAGGTGAACCTTACCGACTACATGTCTTCATCGTAACAGAAACTCGAACAACCGTTGACGTTATCTGGCAAGATGGAACACGTGAGAACGTGAAGTCTACAGACGTTGTTCCATACCTCAACCCTGATGAATGCGACTGCTGGTATGAATCGGCAGGATGATGATTTCTAAAATAATTTTCATACATTTTAGGCCTGGCGATCACGTCATTTGGAAGGGAGGAGACTCAGGACTGCCTGCCGTTGTGCAGTCTGTTAATGCATTAGATCGAACAGCTAAAATCCTTCTTCCTGATAGCGGTACAATCGAACTGGCATCACTATTAGATCTTGACCCTACTGGCTCATCGGATCCAGCGGCTTTTGTCTCGTCGTCGGCATCAGAAGGGCTAGGTGTCCGCCGCGGCGACTTCGTGTTTATCCATCGTGAAGGCACCACTAACGGGTTTACGAAGCCCATCGTGCCAGTTATTGGAGAACTCGAAGAATGGGTCCATCAGCCTGCTCTGGACGATGGGTTACTGACTGGGTGGAGGAAAGTCTTGTCTGATCTTGGAGCTAATATTGCAGCACAGCGTCATATCGGCGCAATAGTCGAAGCACCAATTGGGTATCCAACTCCTGGGGGTGTCAGTTTTGCTTGGGTGGGCGAGGTTACTAACGTACGCTGTCCCACGTCCATCAGGATATATGTGCTCATTCACTGCTTGTTTTGCCGATAGCTAAATCTAGACGGTACTATACAGATCACACATCCAGACTCCACGACAAAAACATACCCACTAGAGCGATTAACGAAGTTACACGATGCCATGGAACAGCTGGAAGACGACCTCTGGAGTGACGAAGATTCGGGATCCCAAGACGCCCAATCGGAAGATGACTGGTCTATAGATGGGCGCGAGAACGGTATAGGGCATTCTATTCGCGAGTTGAGAGATCTTCAAGCCAAGGAAACGGAGTCAGAAGACAGAGATACTATGAAATCTGAGCCCAGAGAATGGGGTAGCGATGCAATATACGAAATTACTAAGGCAACTACACCAGGGATACCCTTATCTCAGGTGCCTAATACCTCTACCGACCAAAAAAACGAAACACCTGCTGAGGGCAATATCGAAGATAGTGGTCCCATGTGGAAACGATTTGATACTCTTGCCTCAGCTCCTCCCGATCACGCCTTCATATCTTCCTCTCCTTCCCAGCCATCGAAGGCATTCTTAAGCCGGCTGACCAAGGAGTATCGCGCCCTTTCCAGTGGTCTTCCAGGTAACTTGCACATATATGTCACTCGGGACCAAATTTATATCCCTTAGAATCCATTCTTGTACGGGTTTATGAAGATCGAACAGATCTTTTACGGTCTTTGATCATTGGTCCTGCTAGCACACCCTATGAGGATGCACCATTTATGATCGACTGGATGCTTGACTCCAATTTTCCATATAGCCCTCCCATAGCACATTTCCACAGTTGGACGAATGGTAACGGGAGAGGTAGGATCACAGTTCCGCTTTTTGTCCTGAATAACTCAGAATAGCCACGGCGTTTTAGTGAACCCGTGAGTGTTGTCTTGATAAATATATCTCTTCAACCCAAATAAGCCAATGCTATAGTAATCTATACGAGGAAGGAAAAGTTTGCCTGTCTATACTCGGAACATGGTCTGGCGACAGAGATGAGTCGTGGAACCCAGCCCGGTCTTCTCTACTTCAAGCCTTTGTCTCAATCCAAGGCCTCGTATTGGTTAGGGAACCGTAAGCGTCTCACTTCCTACAGCAACCCTATCGATTCAAATTATTGTAGCTGGTTCTGTGAACCTGCTTACGAGAAATTGAGAGGCACTGAGGAAGGTATTGTTAACAGGTATGAGGCATTGCATGATTTTCACGCAACATCTTTGTCCCCTTACTTTTTTGCAGTCGTTTGTACAACGAGAAAGTGTTCGTTCTTTCGAGGGCGTTTGTACGCCGAGCTCTCGAAATTCCGCTCGGTGGACTCGATTCAGAGATCAAATGGTTCTATTATCAGAATAATCGCCTCAGCAAGGTTTTACGGGACGCAGAGAAGCTGATCGAGAAGAGTCCCGAGCTTAGCGAAGCAGGTCTCGAACTAGCTGTCCCTCGATTAACAATGGGAGGTATCATTGCACTCAATCGGTCGTTAAGCAAGCTACGAGCGCTCTACAATTCCTCTCAGTCATCTTCATAGTTCACTAGCCTGTCATGACCATATTTCAGGGATGTACATAAACGTCGAAACCATCGTGTCCCCTACGGCAAACACGTATGTCAATTCAATTACACATGCCCAATTCTACATCCCGATGTAACATCAACTAACCGATCGACAAAGCCGTCTAAACTCAGGTCGAAGCAGTTTCTTATGCTACGCAATAACTAGCATTGTTTCAGAAGGCTGTTTCTCGGAAATACTTGCTTGTAATCGCTCGTCCATGTAGTGAGGTTCGCGTTGGTGTAAGCTTCTATGTACCTGCAGATGGTTGGCTCTTGAGAACCGAATTCCAGATCGAAGCTCAGTTTGCCCACTGGTTGATATACTTTTCTGTGGGAAAACTCTTAGGATCACACCCAATATTTACCTCATGCTTGGGTTGATATACTCGGATCCAGTCTACACGCATCACTGTAGGGAGCTGTAGATGTTTAAGGTCGACTTCGCCAAAGTTTGTAGACATCCCGAGGTTGATGATGATATACTAATTGCGGTGAGCATGATGAGTGGAAATTAAACATATCACATGCCAGTGGCTCAAGGGGAACGGGCCGTGCAGAGATCTCTACAAGGCTGTCCGCACCTAGGCCATCCTGCTTGAGGGTCCAAGCGAGTTTTCCGTTAGATATCCAAGAGATGTACTGATTCTCAAGACTCAGAGTTGGCAACGAGATGCCAAAACGTTACACATACCGCATCATCGAACCCTTCACACTGGAACGTTAGTGTTGTATCATGTTTAAATCAACACCTACCAGGCTTGTACTCAAACCCGTATGTGGCCGTGCATTTAAGTTCGAAGTCATAGCAGTCTTGATCTATGCCAGGTGTAACTGGGGCAGATGGGAGGTCTGTCTGAGCTTACTTGTTTGCGTCACGGCTGACGTTGCTTGCTGGAATGCACCGCCAAGGTAGGCGTTTAGCATAGTGATTCTAGCATCGGCGACAATGGTAGTTTCCGAGTTGTTTTTCCATAGATACCTCGCATTGAAAGGCTAAACTTCGTCAAGTAATAAAGGATGACAAGGGAAACAGGGCGCACTGCCCACTGTGCTGACTGAGACACTTGACCCAGTAGAGGATTCCCGGTGACCTTTATTATTCATGTATTGTCGCTTGGAGTGGAATAGCTATATTTTGCTTACCTGAGCTTCGAAGATGTCGATTTCTGGAGCTGAACGTCCTACAAATGTACCATCTGCATGCAAAGGGCCGGGGTGAGATTCGCCTAGACAAGTACACCTGGATAGGCGCTGTCCAGGCAGGTACGAAAGGGCACCGCCAGCCTGGGGGTCTCCATCTATAGTGGCAGCCTTCGGCTGATCCATCAAAGTTTGATTTGCAAGTGTGCCAACATCGCAGGAATCGTATGTGTAAGGCCACTGGAACAAGATTGTAGTGGCACTGTGAGGAATCTAAAGCTTCTTACCATTCCTTCGAGGCTTGCACCATAGCCGGCTCGACCTATCTGATCGTTTCCAACCTGAGCAGGTATGTATAGCCTCAGCTCACCTAAATTACCCATCGTCCAGATTGCGGGCCAAAGCCCAACCACATTATTTGCACCTGGAAGGGTGACGGACGTTTCAACCAAGCCTCCAGTAAAGCAAAACTTGTTCCATGTGGTCATCATTCCCCCTTGATAATGTAAATCGTGTGTTTCTTTCTTCGATAAAGTAATCTCAAGAGCCCCTTCCTTTGTAATGATAGCTCCGGGGTCATACCACTCCAGGTTGTTTGTCTAGTGGCGGCGGGACTCGGTACAACAAGTGTGTTTCATTTGAATTTTGCTCACCGCCCAATAGTGCAAGTCTACGGCTTCCCAATAAGGGTCATCCCCTGGATAAAAAGTTCGACCGTCCGTATTGAATTCATCGCTGAATACTAGTTGAAGTTCTTTTCTGGGGTCCTTGTATGATAGCTTCGTATATGCACTTTTTGGTGTGTCTAGGTCAATCAATCCCCAATTACCAGACAAGCTAGGAATCTATATCTCTAGAATGTAGGCTAGTTCAAAAGCTGAATGTGGAACATACTTGTCCGGTGGCATTTATACCTCCAAAATTAAATCCACCTCTCAACGATTGGGGTTTCTTAGCGAAATGTGAGATCAAAGGGTAGCCCGCACTGGTAGTTTGATCAGTATGACAGCCTGTTGAGGCATAAATGCTCACAAAAGGGCGAGTAGTCCTACTCCTAACATGATTAGACATCCGAGGTTGGTAAGGCCTCGAAACGTGCATATATTGTCACAGATACTATGCTTTCGATCTCGTCTAGGGTCCGGGTTATGTAGGTAGTCATCGTCCTCAACACGATCCAAGAGGAAATGGGAACCCCAGTCCGTAGGGTTGTGAGGTAGGGAGAACTGAAGCCTGATGTTGGCATCCATGTCGTTGTTTGCAACAGGAGCCAAGAATAATAGAAAGTCGCGACTCAGATATGGCTACTTGAGCTTATGGAGTGGCAGAGTTCTAAGAAATTGTTAGGATATATATGGATTATTGTAGCCAAGGATCGCGTACTGAGAGCCTGTAGTGAAAGGGTTATTTGGCGTTTTGATGGTAATACAGTGCAGGATAACCTATACTGGCCTGTTATAGGTGTATTATCAAGAGAGTCAGCTTGTAGTGACCCTTAAGACAGATCTTGCCCAAGATATTCCATTCAGCCTGTGCAATTACAACCCAGCAAATATGTTTACTCGGCAGAACATGGTGGTCTACAGAGCGCCGAGTAACCAACAAAGGTGATCCCGACAAGGCGGGTAACAAGATATCTAAGGATTGTACATTTTATAATTCAGTTCTTCCAGCACCTTCTAGAAGATAAAGGGCCCCCCCTTTTCGCCCAACAGCTACCGAGTCGCCGAGCTCCTTAACGGCACGTTCAACTCGGGCTGTCCCAGTAGATGCGTTACTTGTTCCTGACAAAGTGTCTGTCTCAAAAAGGTTCTCGGTCGCCTTGAGCCTCCCTAGCACAAATTGATTAGCGCTTTCAATAACCATGGGAGGTGGTGATTGCGTATCGAAGCCCTCCATTAATAGAGACTTCTCATATTGATACTGTCGAAGTGTCTCCGCTACTGGGTGGTGCGCTGTTGTTGCTGTGGCTTGGTAAGGCGAAGGCGGAACAGCAGTTATCGTCTGGGGGTACGGTGTAGCTTCTAGCCATCTTTCAAGATTATCTAGGGCCAGCCTGGCTTTTACAGCTTTGTCCCGCTTAGTAGGCCTCCCTTTTTTCTTTGGTGGGCGGGGGTCTAGCAAGGGTGCGGCATCTTTAACAAATATTTCCCGTGGAAGGTGTCGCGGATTCAGCGAGCCAAGGCTAGAGGATGGGATAACAAAAAAAACCTTCTCCTTTAATAGGATGGATAGTATGTAGGAGACATGAGGGCGCAGTGACTGCAATTGGCTACCATCCAAGGAGCTCGGGAGGGCTTTTAGCGCTTCGAAGTGATCTATTAGCTATCATGAGTCAAGGTGACTTGTGTGTAATTCGATATACGACTTGACCTAACGGCAATGCGATGTGATCAATGCTATAGAGAGGAGGAGCTGTTCCTCGTGGTTGAGTATAGAAAAATGTGTATAGGCCGAACAAAGCAATGGCCCTGACTTTGGGAGCGTTGGTGTTGGCTAAACACTCTGAAGGGGGGTTGGGTTTTCTGGGGCATATAGAACCTGAGAGGCAAAGACCAACCAGTAAATAGTCTTAAGACTACGCTTAGGAATGTTTCACGCGCTCGGCCATCAAAGACCATGAAATGTATCCATTGCCATCCTTGAGAGGCCCAGAGAGATTTGAAGAGCAAGAACGGCTCGGTTGATCGGTCATTTGTGAGTTGCTGGTGATAGACATCGATTAAGCCAGCTATATCGCTCCGCAGGGACTCGACAAAGATGGAGGAGGTAAAATAATTTGGCTGTAGGGCGATCTCTCCTCGGCTTCCAGATGGTGCAGGAGTTGACATGTCTCGTGATCATATTTGTACACCACCACTGGGGCCCAAAGCTGGCTCTTCACTGCTCCAAATCATGTCTCGACTCTTTCGCCGTAATAGCAGCGTAAACTGCTTCTTTTGCCAGTCTCCTTGCGCCCTTTCAAGCAATCCGCGTAGTTTCTGTTGTCCAACTTGTCGTTGTTGGAACAGATATGATGAACGCGGTGAAATCATCTCAGAGGAGCCAGCCATGTATATAGAGTCTCTGAACGCTGATTCGTTCGCAAAACGCGGTATGTACAGATTATATCTTATCATGTCCTCTCGCTTTGATACCTTTGGCCTAGCCTCCACCAGTCGCGATCAGTTTCCATCTGTGCATGGCGCACGCCTATTCTGCCATACCTGCCAATCAAACCAGCTGTTACTCATGAATTTACTCTCTAATTACCTTCCTTCTCCCAGCGTGCGTGACAAAATAAACTCTGATTCGCCATACCTACCTTAGGATAACATCCACAGGATCCCGAATATGCTATGCGGCTTGCAATGCTTCCTGAATACAGGGAGTCTCTTTATGCGAGATATCCCCCTGCTTGTGAGTCATGTCTACCAGCTGTAGAAGATGACATTCGACGCAAAGATAATATGGCGAGGACGAAGGCTCTGGGTGGCTGGTTAAACGACAGCAAGAAGAATGAGCAGCAGCGGCGTGTGTCAGAGGCTAGTAAGGAACCCGGCAAGCTTACTGTAGGGACGTTGATATGGAGAATCCGTGGTGTGCTATGGGCAACGACACTTGCTACCGCAGTTGTTTGCGATTTGGCAGGTATGTGCATACTTGTCAGCCTTCTATCATCTGATACATATTCTTGGCGCAGGGGCTTTGGGAGTTCGATTAGTTAGTTTTCCAGATGTGATTAGACCCCTCCTGCCCGCTATTGTTCTTCTGTCATCATTTTGGACATTTTGGGATCCCACCTATCTTTCCTATCGACGAGCGTTGCGGCAGGGTTCTCATGTTAGGGTTCGTGGCAAGAGGAGTTATATCGCAAGTGCTTTCCCTTATTCGTATGAGATTTGTCCTGATGCTTTTACAGAACCTCCAGATGGTGGCCTGGTTCTTGAGGTTCTTTACCTCTAGTCTTGTGGCATTGACCTGGTACGGGCTAGGCTGGGTCTATCCTGTAATATCACATATACAAAATCGTGTATTTTTTACATCATGTTTGCTACTTGAGCTCACGGTAGAGACGCTCATTCTATCCTGACAATCGTCAATCTGATCCGCACATTTGGCAGATATTCACGTCTTCGTATATCGTTCTTCGTATACATCAACCCCCCGCCGTTCGACTGGTCAATACGAATCTACATATGCCATTATCGCCCATCATAACGCCACAGCTCAGTACCCGCAGTAGTACCCCAGTAATTGGTCTCGGTCGCCCTTCAGCTGCGCCAGAGCCAGATCTCCTTGCCGCTCTATCGCTATCGTCAAAACCTGTCATCTCCGGTAAGCCAGTATTTGGCATGCCATCCCTCCCCTCGGCTGGTTCGTCCCCGTTGGCTGCCACCCAAGAATCAGATACAGATGCGATGGATTGGGTACCAACCACTAAGTCGAAAGTGCAGGAATTGGATGATGGGCTGTGGCTGCGCCCTCAACGGTTTTTCGCACCTGAACAACCTACAGGATTAGAAGGGTTGTTTGAACAGACGTTGTTTGTTGCTGACGATACACCTAGTTTCATGGATGAAGGCCAGAGTCGGAATCTCATGTTTAGAGGCTGGAGATACCTTCGACGTCGGTGGTTGGCCTACCTGTTGTTTATTGTACCAATAGGTGGTGTTGTATACAAGCTACATGATGCGTGGAGGAACGTGCCTCGTCCAATCAGCCGGCCTCATGCACTTTTAACATGAGGCAATTATTATGACCCTTCAATGAACAAAATCGGCGGTCGAGTGTTGGCTGATACTCAGATCTATAAATCAAGCTACAAGCGTCATCTGCGAGTTTACGTCAAGGTGCAAGCAAAAAACATCAAGGTCCATGATTATGGGTAACTAAGAGGGGCACCACAGGGTATCTCAGGATAATGACATTAAGCCGAATCCATAGCTAAAGGTGTAACAAGAATAGAATAAACGTGCTGGAAGAGTTAGGCATCCAGCGGCACCAGCCTCAGGTGGTAGAATAGATGAACAGAAAAGGGATAGTAGGAGAAAAAGAATGCCGGCTATAGTCTAGCGACTGAGGCGCTGGTTTATAGTCGTAAGAAGTGATTTCGTGCAGTTCGTCATACTCTTGTGAGCTTCTTCAATACCTGTTCGATCCGCCGTAGTCAAATGCATTTTGTGTCCCATAACCTCCTTGGTGATGTAGAGGTACGCCCAAATCGTACGCTGGGCGTGTCATGCTGGGGCCTCGTGTTATCTGGTTCATTTGGGGCTTGGGGCTAGTGCCGCGTGCAAGATCAGCATAACCGCCTACAGGAGCAAGTGTAGCAGGGCCAGCAGTAAAGTCATGATCGGGAATAGCATACGTAGGAGCGGTGTGACCAAGGTCGGTGCCGCCATGGCCACGAGCTGAGGTGGGGTGATCTGATCCAGAGCGGAAGGAAGATGCACCAGAGAGACGGCGATGAAGGCCAGGAAGATCTCCAGTATCGTTCGTTGGCTGCCAATTGATAGGTTGCAGGCGTTCATCAAACTTGGAAGATCGTCCAAGCTTCCATTTTCGGAAAATGGTCCACAGAATGGCTATACCAGCAATTGAAGAGGCAACGACGATAAGTATGGTGACAATTGCGCTCTTGGGCTTCGTAGCGGCGGCTAGGTTCTGAGGAGGAGGTGCTGCGGCAGTTTGAGAAGGATCAACTGATTGCGTAAGGGTTACTATCGACTTTGAAACTGGTGTTGAGGGACTCAAAGGACCAGCAATGTTCAGCGACTCGGAAGGGGCAGCAGGAGATGGACTTGATTCCGTTGCTGACGTGGATATCGAAGTTTGACTAGTGGTACTAGACCCGGAGGTCGTGGCGGACGAGTCGCTGGCAGATGATGACTGTGAGGCCTATGCATGAGAAAAGATTTTTTTTTAGAAAAAAACGCAAATATGCTGATAGATATAGTACCAACCGATGAGGACGAAGATGATTGAGAACTAAGACTAGAGTCGGAAGCGGATGACGAAGACCCAGAGGGAGTGGGGAGGCTAATAGCCGACGATTCTGTTGTGGAGAAGGTTGGAACCGCTGCTCCAGCACCGGCAACAGGACCTGGAGTGGAGGTTGCGCCCTCTTGTGGAAATGGGGAGCGTTTCCTGATCAGACGCTTGAGGTTTACATGATCGCGTTGGTGTATATGTGCATTTGAGGAAGCGACAAGAGTAAAGACGAAGGCAGTATAGCAAAGGAACGTGAGGCTAATTTTTTTTTGGCTTGAGAGGAGCATAGTCCTACTAGTATAGGGTTCATTTGGGAGCTAAGAGGGAGGAAAAGGCTGACTTACAGTGAAACAGTCGATAGAGTTGGCTATGAAGATGGTTTATAGCGCGCACTCTCGGCGAAGGACCGTTGAGATCAACGTTGAACTGGACTTGGAGGGCGTTGTTGGTGAAGGAAAAAGGGAAAGGAAGGGTGTGTTGACGACGACAAGGGCATCAACCACATCAAATTGTAAACAACAGCCAACTCAGCCCCGCCCGCTGCCATTCATTTCCCTTCCATCAATATTCAATAACGACAGCCTAATAATATGTAGATAGTGTCCTGTCCTGGTGAACAAACAGTCCTAGTATCATAGTATCCTAATATATATATCATTTAATTGTGGCTAGTAAGAGACCAATTGTCCAGAGGTACTGTTTTTGGTGTTATAAAGTCACTGTCCGACATTCCTGCCCACTGGGGGTTAAACAAGACTTGCAAGTTGTAGGTCCCAGCAGGTAGACCAATAATAAGCACCGTCTCAGTGGGATTTTCCTGATCAGGTACAGGTGGCGTGACGTCGGACGGCAGCCTCACTGCCTTTGATGTCGTAAACTTGGCACCGTCGGGAGGGGAGACCATCATGACCTTCATGGTTTGTCCATCAAGGGTGAGCGTTGCTGACGTGTCCCCCTGGTCAACAGTGACAGTAGCGTTGGTGTGCATCCGCCATTGAATAGCGTTCTGCGCGTTGACTTCGTCCTGTATGAGAACCTGTTTCCGTGCGTTAAGTAAACGAACCCCACGCTTCACCGATGATCTGGGCCACATGGCTGGTGAGTAAGCATTTTTGAAACTGTACTTAGGAAGACTTGTACTTACGCTCCAAAATAGGCACTCGTCAGGTCCGAGGTCCACCACGCCGTGGAGTCTTGTGCTATGTCTAGCACAGTGCTGGAACCTTGTGCAGTGCCAGTCGAGTCATGCTTGACTGTTGGCTCAGCAAGAACATTCTGATTCTGTTGATTGATCAAAATGGTATTTTGGCCTTCAGTCATCTTTCGGTAGTATTTCCAGCGGTCGCTATCTTGTGCTTCACTGCTAAAGTAGTTCGGCGACCGATAATCAGCGGAACCTAGTTCACCAGCCCAACGAGTGCCTAGTGCATCAAGCACGAAGTCACCCGCGTCTAGGTCATTATGCGTCTGGTGGCCTTGATTCTTTCCTGCTTTGACAGCAACAAACAAAGCATTTACGTCTGTCCAGCTACTCCTCATTGATGCCCACTGGTCCAAAGCATTATCGAAGAAATGATCCAAAGGCGCACCATCCCAGAAAGCGCCGGAAACTGAGGGATTGTACCAAAACATGCTCCATGGTTCAGCAGCGTCATGCTGTTCACGTTGAAATAGTGCGAACTGGGGCTGGTTGTACAAATCCGCATAGAGCATCATAGCATTGGCAGTGGTGGAGAACTTGTTAGGACCATGGTCCCCGTAATTGAATAGGGATGTTGATCCGGTTGCGTACATATGATAGATCCCTGTCTTGTAGTAGTTCGCATTGACATCAAGAAGGCCGTAATGGAAGCCAGTTGCTGTGATTAGAGCGGACAACATCTCTGCATGACCTGTGGTACCAAAGTACCAATAATTGGCTGTCTCAGCCCATGTACCGTCATCAGATGGCGCCAAAGCGCAGTTCTCCTTAGCATTTGGGACAGTGAGCGCAAGCAGCTGTTTGGCTGTGTCGGTGTCGTCGTCTCCGAGGATTGCGAGTGATCCCAGAGTCAAGCCACCATTGCAAACGCAGTTCCAGTTGCCGAATGTACCATTTCGCCACCAACCAACACTGCTATCAGTAGAGGCAGTTAAACCCGGCCCGAGACCGTATCTGATCATTGTGGCTCTCATCTGACTTTTCTGTAGGTCAGACCACTGCGAGTATAGCCAGTCATAAGCTATGGCGTATCCAGCAGTAAATTCTGCGGGGTCAAGGAAATGTTTGATGTTCCATCTGTCTTCTTCAGGCCCAAACGGCACTGTTCCATTGCCTGCAACGTTCTGCCACAATATTAAATTTTAGTAATATCAGACAGGACCTTGCAAGTACCAACCTGGATCTCGACCCAAGCACGATCGACCCAGCTTGTATCATTGGTCATACGAAAAGCGTATGCAAAAGCCTTGATTCGCATTTTGAATTCACGGGCATTGTCGAGGATGCCACTATCGCCATCCATGAAGTATTTAACAGGTGGGAGTTTGAAGTAATCTGTCGCATTCTGAAAAATGGTTGCGTTCCAGCCCTTGAGATAGGGATCGCTTTTGATGAGGTCAGGCAGTGCTTGCCATTTATAGGCTGGTGCAATGAGACGAGGGCGATCGTTTCGGACAGTCAGCACATCAGGCTTGGAAGGCTGAAAAGTATCTTTAGGCCAGGTTAGAAGTCCGGTTGTGGACGGATTGAATGTAGGTTTGGTGAACGCTGCGGTATTCGTCTGATAAAGAAATCAGAATTAACATCACGCAAGTCATGAATAGCTCCTCACTGTTGATGGGTATAATGGCATCATGTAAGCACTGTTAGTTCCTGTTGCAAATCTTCCCACTTCGAGTTTTACGCTAGCTGCAGAACTAGCCGCAGCTTCACCACTAGAGCTACCTGTCCCGTTATTGCTTTTTGTGGTGCCCTTCGTTCTTGAGCCTACAATGCCACCTACGACAGCGCCTATAATGACAAGAATGAGAACAGGGACACCGATTTTGACCCAATTGCTAGTGCGTTTCTTGACAGGATGATGAGAGGCTATGAAACCAGAAGATTCATTGTAGTAGGGATCACCGGAACCATACGGTAAATTAGCACTGCTTCCAATAGCATTGTAGTTGGTAGCCATGGCGGCTAAGGCAAAGAGAAATGTTAAAGAAAGACGGGGATGGAGAAGATATACAAGTGAAAGATGAAAGGAAAGCAACGGGTGCCTGTTTATAGCATATAGAAACATGTGTTGTCAGGTGGCGTGGGATCTTAATTAGCCAGCACGCCAAAATTCTATCTATTCAATTCTATCCTACTCTCCAACAAATACTCCTGCTGCTCCCATTCCTGTGCCAATACACATAGATGTCACTAAAATCTGTTCGGGCGTTACATTTCAGTCTAAATTATTTGTAATTTGGCCTGACCTTCTGATTTCTGCGGGACAGTTCGTTGAGTCCTGTCACTACTTGTCGCACGCCTGTACAACGTGCAGGATATAAAACGAGTTAAAATTTTATCCTAAAACAGAGAAATAAACTTATCTAAGGGATGCCCGAAAGCAATAGCACCACCATTAACGTTGACCTTTTCAAGTGTGACCATTCATGTATGAATCCGTGAGAGCGAAGCCCCACCTTTTCTCTACGGTAAAATGATTTAGAAACCGGGTTGAACGTATTTTTAAGAGAACATACCTTGATATCCCAAGTTCCTTGACGATATAAACACACTGAGATGCAAATGCTTCGTTGATCTAAGACCTAAATTAGCTCAAATTCCAGCCGAACAAAAAAATAATCCACTTCGAACAAATCCACGTCACTCAGTGCAATTCCGCTCTTTTCCAAAGCGCTTGGAATAGCGTATACAGGTCCAACGCCCATTATACGAGGCGGAACACCTAAGCAATATAATTTAACGTGTAAACGTAGGTTGAGACCTGTTAAAAAAGCTCTTTTACCGGAAACTGTCGTTATATGATGTTTTGCGAGGATTCTCAACCCATATTCCTCTGCTTTTCTTCTGGACATCAACAATACGGCAGCAGCTCCATCTGTAATTTGGCTGGCATTCCCACCTGTGGTGGTCCCATTACCCCACTGCGGAAAAGCAGGTTTGATCTTTGCTAAACCCTCCTGGGTTGTACCAGAACGAACACCATCATCTTCTGTCACTGAGACCCGTTTGCGCTCCCCAGTTACCGGATCTGTTTGGAAAACTGTAAAAGGGACGATCTCCTCCGCGAAATAGCCTAATTTCTGTGCGACCTCCGCACGCTGGAACGATGTAGCAGCAAATTCATCCTGTTCTTCCCGAGTAATGTTAAAGTCGCTAGCAACGTTCTCGCTCGTCCACCCCATGCGCTCTTTGCAGTCCCGAGCGGTAGGGTTAACGGATATGAGCTCACATTGAGGAGGGCCACCCTTGTCGGGACTATAAAGCGTGGGCAAAGTATTGCTAGATATAACGCAGGACGTACTTCTCAGACATGCTTTCAACACCAATAGCAAGCCCTATTTCGATTTGTCCAGAGCGAATTTGATTGGCGATCGTAGTCAATGCCATCAGCCCACTTGAGCAGAACCTATTGACAACTTGCACTGGGACAGTATCTGGATACCCTGCTGCAATGGCCGCAGACCGGGCGGCATACATGGCATCTGGAGTCAGAACTGTCCCGACACATATATCACCAACCAAAGACGGATCTATATGAGAATTGACGATCGAATGCTGCATGATGGTACTTGATAAGAGGTAAAAGTAATGAGCGTAATGGCCAAGTACCTTGAACATTTCTAGCATTAATTCATCAGTTCTACACATGAAAACAATTTTATAAGTTCTTGCTGGGGCATGAATATTATTCGATGCGAACCTTGCATTGCGAAACCCCCCTTTCTTGGCTTTACACAAAGGAGAACGAATAGCCATGGTAATAACCACGTCGTTTGGGTTCTTAGACTCCAAAGCTGCACGTCCTTGCAAAGAGCCACTGAGGTGAGCGGCGAGTTGTTTAACGCGTTCCATGATGTCTTGATAAAAGTGCTCAACAACTGGTATACCAAGGTTGATCCGGCCGGAAGTTGTGCCGGAATGCCCAGAGACAATGATCTCGTCACGTGTTGTGGAAGTCTTCCTATTCAAGCAACATGAGCGCAACAATGCCACAAACGAGATTTATCGGTGCATATTATATAAAACGTTTAATCCTGCTGCTTACTACGCGGAGATTCAGACATTGCAGGTAAGGAGTTCATCTATAAAAGTTGAAGTGCTAATTTGCTTACTGCTCCGTGATCTAGTCAATCTGACAGATCCTGTTTTCCGAGGTATATATCATGATAAGAGCAAACACGACGGTATGCTATCCGTTGTACAACCGCCGCAGGCACGCACACACAAGTAACCGTTATGAATAATCACCGCAGATGACCTTCAAGACATGCTAGGCAGATCTCGCGCCGCAGGTGTTAAATCTCTTATGATCACTGGCACAAGTCTTGAAGAATCGCGACACGCCTTAGAATTGGCCAAAAAATATGGTTTGCAGTGATTTGAGAACTCGCCTGCCAACGTCTCAAACGCACAACCATACCTTCACCATAGGTCTATATGCTACCGTGGGATGCCATCCTACCCGGTCTACAGAATTCGAGATTTATCATAACGGGGCCGATGGCTATCTTCAAGAACTAGATGGACTAATTAAGAATAATTTGGAGGGCAGGGGAAGAGTAGTGGCTGTAGGGGAATGTGGCTTGGGTGAATTTCCACTACAACAGGTGCTACACGAATTACTTCTTAGCTGTTGATGCCCAGATTATGATCGCACCAAGTTCGCATCTCCAGAGACCCAGAAAAGTTACTTTCGTGGGCAACATTCCACCTTTTTACATATATGCACTCACGTCTTATCAGGGTTGCAGCTCGCGCTTGCGAAGAAGTTTCATCTTCCTTTGTTCCTGCACTGCCGTTCGGCTCATCCAGACTTTGTTCGTATTCTCCGAGAGGAGGGCTTTGGTGAACAGGGGGGTACTGGAACGGGCACCAAGGGGGGTGTTGTACATAGCTTCACTGGATCAAGTGAAGAGGCTCAGGAATTGGTTCGCTCTTCCAAAAATTACTCTTCTATTGTGTTCTGACTGTGGCCCCAAGACAGAGATGGGGTTTTATATTGGGTAATGGGCCCCTTTTACAGCCCGCTGTTATGCTGATTCGGTATTCAAGAATCAACGGCTGCTCCATGAAAACTGAAGGAAATTTGAGAACCTTGGCCACCATCAAACCCGAACACTTTATGTTCGAGACTGGTAAACTTGATGACTTCATAGCCTCTGTCTGCATGTTAATTTTTGGCAGATGCGCCTTGGTGTTCCATAACATCAACCCACGCATCGCAGGAACATCTGAAGTCTCTACCAGCATCTCTCCGATCTATATATTTTCCGCAGGCACAGAAAGCTGATAAATTTTTACCTGGACTGGCTGTAAAAGGTCGAAATGAGCCAGCAGCTGTGGGTGCTGTGGGTTGGGTCATTCATCAACTGCTAGAGCGACCTTTTGGTGAAGTTGCCGAAATTGCATGGAAGAATACAGTAGACCTATTTGGGTTGGACGACATCGACACGACATAATACATTTTGATTTGTACATGTTGTGGTCTATTTGTGTTGTTCACATACCATGCCGGCCAAACTTGCTCCGTAGACGGCCTCAAGCCGTATGCCATGAGCTCTGGTAGGGAACTTCGTGATGTAGCTCTACTCTGCTTGTCTTTAGTTGGAGTGACGTGGTATGTCGCACTATGGTCTATTGGACTTTTGGGCTGTTGTGTCGCGTCTGTTTCCTTCTTTCCACCAACCATACCTGTATATTAACCTTTTTATGACAGTCGACGAAGATATAGGCTACGTCCTCGCTCACCACTTGCCACCACTTCTTCTGCGCCTGGTGTCTCCATTCTTCGACCTCTTAAAGGACTAGACACCAATCTTTATGAAAATTTAGAGTCCACGTTTCAACAGGAATATCCAAATTTCGAAATCCTATTCTCAGTTGCAGAAGTAAATGATCAAGCCCTTCCAATAGTAAGAGACCTGATAGCTAAATATCCTAACGTGAAAACATCGATTATTATTGGTAAGAGTCAGTCTAGTATCCTAAACAGAGCGGTTTGATCACGCTGCGTAGGAGAGGAAGACGTCGGCGTTAACCCTAAAGTTAACAACCTCGTTCGTCCTTATCGTGAAGCTGCCAACGACATCCTGTGGGTACTAGATTCGAACATCATGGTTCATTCTGGAACCCTTGCTCGCTCTGTTGATGCCCTCGAAGGTCCATCTTCTCCTGGATCTACACCACCTCGCAGGCGGATTGCTGTCGTCCATCATGTGCCCTTCGCTTTCGCGAATGAAGCGAGCATAGGGTCGAGAATCGAAGAAGCATTCTTGAACACAAATCATGCCAAAATGTATATTGCAATCAACGCGCTCGCAATCGACTCCTGCGTCGTTGGTAAATCCAATCTGTACCGCCGCTCTGACCTTGAGCGCGTCAATGGATCATTAAGGCCCACGTTCCCTGAAGAGGCGTCCCCCGATCGACCACCTGACTATGGCCTCCCTGCATTTGGTCGATATCTTGCCGAGGATAATATGATCGCCAGCGCTCTTTGGCACGAGTTAGGTCTGCGGCACGATCTATCCTGTGATGTTGCACGTAATGCCGTAGGAAATATGTCACTAGTTGATTATATTTGGCGCCGTGTACGTTGGATTCGCGTACGAAAACATATGGTTCTCGCGGCAACAATTCTAGAACCTTTCACAGAATCTGTTATGCTTGCCGTGGTAGCAACCTTTTCCATCGCTTACCTTCTTTCCATACCCCCATGGATAATCCTTATACTGCATTTCATTGGGTGGTTATGTGTGGATCTGGACGTATACGCTTCTCTTGCTGGTCACCCACTACCGCCTGCCATAAGATGGCAGTTTTTTGCAGCATGGGTAGCCCGGGAAGTTCTTGCATTCCCGATCTTCATGTTTGCAGTTTTTGGGAGCGAAGTTATCTGGAGAGGGAACCGTTATCAGGTACTTCGGAATGGAGAAGTCAAGCGAGTAAAGCCTACCCATTTTGGTTGGCTCCGGCGCTTTATTATGAGGACACATTTTTTGGAAAATTACGAACCTGTCGCTCAAACACCTAACTAGTATTTGCATCGTAATATATTCGGGGTTTGGACATTCGTAATTGCGTTATCGATTAGTTTTGGCGTACATAGAGTAGTATTATAATTAGGCTAGAGTTCGTGTGACTACTGTAAAAGCATCAATGCTAAAGGGTCAAATGTTCGCTATAAAGATATCTGGGTCCAGTTTATCAATAGTGCTGTTACTGGCAGTGGATAATTGTGAAGTGGTAGATCCTCAGAATACCTTCGAAAAGGCTGTCTGACCAATCCTGACACAAGTCCAGGACTGGGGGACGTAACCGGAGTTTTTCCCCAATATCTGACTGAATCGACACCACTTCGCCCGCTTTTTGCTTTTGACGCTCATTGGAAAACCAATTCTTCACTTGCTTAAGCGACCTTGTAAAACGTAAGAAGATGGCTATATATTGTATCGAGGTGATTGTGACACACCGATGAATGACCAAGGCGATCAGAACCATCCAAGGCTCACTGGGGTACATGGTTATTTCGTTATATACCATACGTAAGATAGCATATTGTTGACTGTTTACGGGAGAGTTGTCCAGTGTGTTAATTCTAAGTGCGCGTATCATGTGTTCTTTTCGTTTCGCCTTTATATCGGCTCGGGCCCGTTGAAGGACTCGGGAAGACCTGCGCGCCTGGTGACTGGATTTCATACATGACCTTGAATCGACCGGAGATTCAGACAGACGCTTGTTGTTCAAGGTGTTGGAAGATTTAAAAGGTCCTGGTGGTGTGCATGGAGAGGCTGGCTGACTACAGCCGATGTGGAGGTCTGCGTTGTGGAGATTTGGCGATGGTGTGTAAGGTGGCGGAAGAGTGGCTATAGGCCGCGGAGACTTTTGGTCTGCAGAAATGCCTAAAGTATGATGCTCAGAGGATGCTTCCTCTACTGAATGAAGGGCGACTTGAGCTAGGAACTGGAGCGGATTGATTGTATTGACATTGTCGTTCATAAGATGACTGGGCATAATGAGGGATGGAATGAGCGGCTTTGACGAGGCCAGGAATTGGCTATTATAAAGGAAGAGTAAAGAACGTTAGGAAGGGCGACTAGCGCTGTTGTAGGTCAGAAGAGAGTCAAGTTTAAAACGGAGCCCTTAGACAGACCACTTTTATATTTTGTACACTCACCAGTCTTTGTTAGAACAAGAAATGCCAATTATGAGTTCGGCATGTTCCGGTATTGTTTTTAACGTGCAGGTATGGCTTGTATTTGATGAGACGATCGCTGTTGCCCTGGATTCGAGCCTATCATTCGCCGCGGTACTCGCAACCAGATCTCCACCCAATTGTCCCAGAACATCTTCAGCGTATACAAGTAAATAAGTAGGTACGTAGCCATGGATGGTATGATCACGTGCTAATCATTGTTCCAAGTACAGGCCTGTGCCGCACAGCACATCTCCCACACATTTATGGCAGATCAACGACAAAAGATTATTAGTTCTGTTTTTTCGAGAAGAAATGCAACTGGAAACCTCGAAGAAACTTATGTTTCGCATGTCAAGATCTGGGAGGACGCCGGACCCGAGACTGGTGGGAGGAAACCCCGCTACATACTCCTCTCGCGTATGTGTTTTTGGAAGATACATTTCTACGATGAAACCCCAATCACCCCTCTGCAGAGGCTAACAATGGAAGCGGATTCATACACAAGTCTAAACTAAACACAAATGGCACTTTCTCTGTAGGCAAGACCTGGCGACTGTCAGAGCTTCGAGCTGTACAAGTTGTGAACGTATGTATGCTCATGAATTCCATTACTCAACTCGCTGGTTTAAGAAACTCTTCGTAGCCTTTGTCCTTTAACATCACACTATCTAGGACATACAGGTGGCAGACTGAGGATCAAACAGATCAAACAGACTTTCTAAATGCATTGGTACAACTCTTTCATACGGTTTCTCCAGGAGCACCCCTGCAGTTGGAGGGCGTGTCGGAGTCGCAGAGAGCGACGGGTACGATTGCTTATTCCTTTTGAACGTCTTCAAACCTCATATCAGATTTTCATACAGCTAAAGTACCTTCCAACGACCCTCGCCCTCGTACTCCTTCACTAGTGAGCCGAGACAACGACGCCATTTCATCATCTCCACCAAAATCTCATCTCCGAGTAGTTCCCTCTTCTCGAGCCGCTTCTCCCAATAGTACCTCGCGTTCTTTTGTTGCGCCAACAAGTGGCTACAAAGGTTCACCGACTGATAGACCGACATCGATTAACATCCAGCCTCAACAACAGCAGCAGCAGCAGCAACAAGCCGCTACTCGCCCCAAGCCTTCGCGACAATTGTATACAGATACGACCAAGTCTCCTATACCACCTTTACACCTGCAAGTAACAGCGCCCCAGAAAGCTTTTGAGAGAACCCCGACTACTCCTGAGAAATCAGACCTGCCCTCTTCGTACCCAGTCTCACCACATTATATGATTTCTCCTTCTCCCCTAGCTGATAGGTCGCACCAACAATCTCGGTATCCTATTCCGACCACAGCCGATGCCCCACCTATTCGGCGGGACCAGAACACCCGTGTATCCTTTTACGATCCAGCAAACCAAGCAGCTTTGGATCGACTGATATCTGGGGGTGGAGGCATCAACGAAACTATTGAAGGGGAGGATGAGAACGCCCTTGTTACAATGACCAACGTCGAAGAGATGATTGAGGGTTACGAATGGGCCAGTGATGATGTTATATCGAGAAAGTCGTCAAGAGGTGCCGCTGACTTGATTGAGGCTCGCCTACTAGACGAGCTCATGGCCCTTGAAAGGGTATGCCTCTATTTTATATGTACTATGCCTCTTATATTTCCACACAGGCCAACATACACTCCTTTCTGGAATCTGATGATCGAGTAAACATCGTTATCAAGTACCTTGACGAGGCAGTCTCAGAATTGGATAATATGGACAGTCTTGTTTCCTCATATAAAATACACCTCAACGTGAGTGGTAGATGCTATACGCGCTTGCTTAAGCCTCATCTAAATGTATGTTAGACCGTCAGTGACGATATCTTATATATCCAGTCACAAAACCGTGGTCTTCAAGTTCAGACACAGAACCAACGAGCACTGCTGAGCGAGTTGGAGAACCTGCTGGTTTGTATCATTTTGCACCAAGTTCCATCATCCTAATCACTGATCCGTGGACACCAGCAAACTGTGAATGTTGATCAGCACGCCTTGATTACTTTGACACAAGAGTCCTTAGAAAAGCCGCAGAGCGTGCAGCGACTAGAAGAAGCCGCCGCCCAGCTGTACAAGGCGTTGCAAGCCGGCCGCGACACAGGTGCATATTTTTATTGAACACCTATCTGGCACAGGCCAAACTCTTGCGCGTAGAAATGGCCGCCACTATGGAGCGATTACAAGAATACCGCACGCACAATATACAATTCTGTAAACGAATGCAAGATTTTCTGTCTATTATGTTCACCGCGCAGGTGGGTAACCATTTGTGACCTGGCAAGGACTCGGCTGACTAGTTTTAGTCGACGTTATTGCTAGGCGACAACAATGGCCTCAAAGTGGTAGCCGGACGTGACAAACCGACTTTAGTGTCTCACAAAGAAATGGAATCTTACCTTGGGCGATACTCTGGATTAATGCTCTATTTGAAAGAGATGGATGAAACTATCTATGCCAAGCTCTGTGCTGTGAGTAGCCAAATAGTTTGATGCAAGTCGCTTATCCCTTGACTACAGGCCTATTTTTCCGCTGCCAGCGGACTTCATAGCACACAGATGAAAAACATATTAACCAGCTGTACCAATCTTATCAAGAAGGCATCAGAAGATGTCCAAGAACGTGGTGCGTGGCTATGATCTCCAATGTCCGCACAGTGAATCATGCAGATTCAGGCTTTAACTCGCCAATGACTGGCGTTTCGAGAGGTGCTGCTGGCATGCGTCGTGCAGGAACCATTATACGGTCACCTATCGAAGGAAGGAACAAGGAGAAGGAAAAGGCGCCAGATGGGGACATGCGGGCTTCAGACGTACGTTTTGACAGGTTGGGATGTCTCAGTAGAGTTTTATTTCATTCATAGGTTTTTCGGCTTGTGCTGGAGCAATTGGCTCCCGCAGTCTATCGGGAGAATGAATTCATTACTGACTTCTTACAAATCAACGACACAGGCCTAACTTTTGCGGATTATATGGGTCTCGATAATTACTTTAGAAGGCAGGCCACAAGGACCGCCAGTCTAGGTCAAGCTACGGTCAAGTTAGTCCGTGGCGCTATGGATCTTATATTTGGCTTTCTGCCTGCTGAGCTGAAAAATTGGCTGGATAATGCCCTTTCTAGGGATACTTTGTAGGTGGTGAAAATAAGCACTTCCCATGATTAGGCTTATGATATGTACAGAGAAATAATTGGAACCATTGCATGTCTTGAGCGTTTTCTTGCTGAAGCTGAAGACAAAGGGAATCAGTTTCTTTTGGCAATTTTAGAAAAACAGCATCTTCGCCTTCAAGGCGCTTTTGAGCGTCACGTGGTAAGCAATCAGTCGAAATTTCGAAATTTCAAGACTCTGGTCTTATATAGTTTTATAGAAGGAACAAATTACTGATATCGAACAGACGAAGTTGAGCAGCAAGAAACGGCAAGGAGTTGCGCACTTTGTCAAATATTTCCCGATATATATTGGACGCGTCGAGAACCAACTCATAGGAGCTGACGGTCTCGAAATTCGTGTGACGGTTGATGCAGCGTATGAGAAAATAGTTCAGACTATCTTCGACTCCTTGAAACAGATGGCAAAACTGGATGGAGAGGGTGAGGACAAAGGTCAGCTGAATTACCATGTTATTTTGATCGGTACGTGCCGCCGTTTTGCCATCCGCTGAGCAAACCTTTTCATGAGATTTGTAGAAAACATGCACCATTTCGTTGCCGAGCTTTCTCTACTTGAAGTTGGTTCAGTGAACGTGTTTTGCCGACAAGCTGAGGGTATATACGATGAGAACCTCGCTGCATATATCAAGATTGTCCTACGTCGACCGTTTTCGAGAATCATTGTAAGCTTTGCAACTATATGGACTTTTCTTGTTGTATTGAAGATGGATATATCAGGACTATTTTGAGGGCGTCGAACGTTTATTACAGACCACGGCACCGACTGAGGTGTCTAACAACAGCATATACAGCAAATCAGCCCTCCGAAAAGTTGTTCGGGAGTATAGCTCGAAAGATTTGCGCAAACATGTCGATGCCCTGTTTATTCGCGTCGGAAAGCATTTTGCAGAAGCTTCCGGCAAAAGTACTACCGAGGACAGTAGTGGCATTATCCCTGGAACTGTTCTTGTTGGGGTATGGAAGGCTTGCGAAGAGGAGCTGTTGAGGGTCACTGATTTATTTATAAAGAGAATTTCTCAGTGTTATGGGGACACTGGCATCTCACTCGAGTATACGGCGGCAGATGTTGAGGCCGCCTTCAGACGGCATCGTATAGGCTCTTGATTTAAAATCCACATTCACATTTCAAAATCGTTGGTGAACTAAGCAAGGCGTGATCGTACTTACTGATCGGAGTTTAACGGTGTACATATGGCAAAAAAAAATGACACGAAATACTACACCTGTTTAGCAACCAAGATACGGATATCATCGACTTATTGTAGAAAATGACGAGCGACAGTTAGAGAGAAACACCTTTTGCAGTCCAGTATATCGAAGTTTTGGCAAGCTCAGTAGACCATTCAATGAAATTGATTTACAAGGATGTATATTTTACCGACGGACGTATTTTGTCATTTCGTCTGTGTGGTGCGATAGAAAGAGTAAACTTGACCTTCTATATAACCAATAACGAGACCTCGGCGGCTCCTTTCTGGCCGGAGTTAATCGTCGTTCAAATGCCACAGTGGTTGGCATTGTTGATGGGGTTATATTCCCTAATCAGTTAATTTTATCCCATGTGTTCCAAGTTGTTGACCATCTTCCTGTGCGATTTCCTTAACCTCCCTCTTCTTCCTCCATACCCTTGTTTAGCCTCACATATATACCGGCTTCAAGTCCTCTATGGACCCAACAAATAGCGCGGTCATCCCAAAAAAACTGGAAGGGGACGAGAAACTGGACAAACGTGATGTTAAGCCAGTGGTTAAGACTTTAAATCGGGTTCCTCGTATGTGTGTCCACCGCCCTGCTTTGTGAAGATTGACAAATATGTTTCGTATAGGAGCTTGCGTATGCCATGTCTTCCATTTGTGGTATATGTGGTATATGTACTCATCGTTCTTGATAGAATGCATGTAGAAAGCAGAAGATGCGATGCGAAGGCGCCGATAACCCTCCTTGTAAGAGGTGTCGAAATACTAATCTTGAATGCCTCTTTGAAAAACCGTCAAGAGAGGCTACTCTCACGGGGGAAGCAGGCCTCGAGTACGTCGGTACCGTCCTTGTTTTATCCGCATTACTCACGCTTTGTCCTCAGGCGCATTCGGAGCCTAGAAGCTCATGTCGCCGATATTCGTCATACGCAAACGGCTATATCAAACAGCCTTTCTGAACTAATCGTCCACTTACGGGCGGGAGCATTCAGTGCGCGATCGCCGTCAGCTTATCCGCAAGGTTTTCACCAGGCATCTCCAAGCGTAAACTCGCCATCGATGTCTACGCCTACCGCTAGCCATCAACACATGAGTGAGATACATCCTTCTCCACCGGGAGGTCCCAATACGTTCCCAACATCCCATCAGGCGGTTTCTCACTCAAGGCCGCCTCGTGCATCTATACCTAATGCGGCATATCAGAACTCTGCCATATCCCTTTCAGGCCAGCCGCCCTCTGCTGGGGATTTCAATCCAGTATCAATCACGCAGTCCTATAAAATAAATCAAGGCGCACAGGGCTATAATCATGGTCCGGCACCTCAAGGTCCAATTTTACCTCCATTTTCTAGTATATCTTCCATGGGTCCTCCTTCAGCACAGAACATCTCTTCACTTCGTTATCAGCCTTCAGATAATACACAATCGCGTTCTGTGTCGAGAAATCAAGTATCAGGCTCGAAGAGACGGGCATCCTCGAACAGCGCCGATTCTTCTGATGTTGATGATGACGATAATAATGGAGAGTTGCCCGCTTCCGGCCTTGTCGCACCTTGGGAGGTCCTCAGAGGATTAGCTGATGTTGCTATCGAACGAGCTGCAAAGGTAAGTAGAGACAATTGTTTGGTATGAACGTGGCCTCAACTTGCCCTCTCAAAAGGAAAACGGAGACGACAGTGGGACACACAGCCGTAACCGCTCACCTTCTCCCGATAGGCAGGGGAGACCTTCCAAACGCAGGAAAATTGGCCATCGTGGTTTGCCATTTCCAGATGGTACTTGCCAATGAGTTGCTAGCCTTATTGATCTAACTCGAATTTCCTTTAGTGGTCACAAAAAATATCATTTCCGAAGTTGAAGCGCGCGAATTATTTAATATGTTGGTCATTTTGTTCCTTTTACTGATCCTTACTAAGCCCTCCAGTTTCTACCGCGGTTGTTCCACCTTTCTGTGAGCCATTTCATGACCAAACGTGCTTCTTTCAACTGATACAGGTCAAATATAGGCCAGTATTCGACTCTCACAATGACACCTTTAATGCTTTACACGAGCGTTCTCCCTTCGCCGTGGATTGTATTTGTATGGTTGCAGCACGCACCCGTGATGGGGGAGGTAAGTCATATAAAGAGGTTTGTCCAATAATGTTAAACTTCCGATAGGCGCACCAAGTGAGACTTATATCAAAATACTGGAGGAAGTTCAAGCAATTTCGTGTGCAACTCTGTTCGCCCCAGTAATGCGCAATGAAGCAGTTCAGGCGATGAGTAGGGGGACCAGTCCACATTTTTTATTCATGAATTAATTTGGTTTGATTCAGTCCTCGTTTCCGGGTGGTCTGACAATGGATGGTTGAGCGGAGGTCATGCTGTGCGGATGGCTATGGAGTTATGTGAGTTGTCATTTATGTCGTATAACACTTTGGCTGACACTGTCTTTAGCTATGCATAAAGCTTGGCCAAGGCTACTCAGGCGTATGAAGGCTCACAAGCTTAATCCTATCGAAGATAAAGACCTCGTGATTGCTACTCGTACATGGTTTTGTTTATACCTTTTTGAACATCAGTCAGTGCACCCATTGTTCATGTATTTTTCTTTGATACTAGCCTTCATAGACTCTCTTATGGGACGGGAAGACCGGCTGTTTTAAAGGAGGACGAGAGCATTCAAGAATGCCGGCTACTTCTGCAACACCCCTTGTCTATTGAGGATGACATGCGACTTGTTTCGACGGTTGAACTGATGATGATTCGAGAGCGAATCATTAATGCTATGTCTCCCATGGAAGGTCCTGTGAGAGAGGAGCACTTTGCTCGCCTTCGAGAAGCGGATGTTGAGTTTACTAGCTGGTATAAGATGTGGGACCAGGCGTTTTCGCAAAAATACGAAGATGCAGGTGAAGTGTACCGGATCCTTTTAAACAGCTTACCCAGTACTTACACCCAACAGCATTCTATCGACAAAGTCTTCAGATTCAACAACTTCACGCCGAGTTATTCCACAATGCTACGGCTTTAAGAGGGATTTACGGACCTGATGATGTTGAAAAAATGCCTCCTGTACAAAAGGAGCTTGCTCTTAGATCTATACAGATTGCTCGGCAAGGTTTGGATATCACCGTAAATTCTCCATCTTACAGGGAAGGTATGAAATATGGTACGAAACCTTCTGCTTATCCCATGAAATATGCTCTGACACCTCAACTGTTTAGCGGTTCACTATACGCATGCTACAGCCACTTTTGCGGCTTCGTTCTTGCTACGGCTAGCACGCCTTTTGTACGCTAACACTTCCGTGACTTCTTGACTGTCGTGACGTTGACATTGAATAGCCCTAATGAGTGCGACGTGTCTGAAATCCGAAATTTAGTTGAAAGGTTAACAAGCCTTATGTCAGAAAGTTTGTCAAGGTCACTTTAGATGACGTTCTGTGCTCACCGCGTCTTCCAGTTCCTGGAAAGCGTTACGCTTTGACACTCCAGCTCATGTTGAAGCGATGGAAAAGGCGGAGGACTGCATCTCTGTCTCGTTCTCCAACGGCCTCACGCGAACCTAACCGTCCACTTTCTATGGCCATGGACCAACCAGCAAACAATGCGCCAGTGGCAGGGCCAATGTCTCATCAAAGACACCAGGAAACGTTTTCGCCTCAATATGAGACAGCGTTCCCAGGCTCGGACCAGGTGCATACAGCTCATATACCTATGATACCCCACCAGCAACAGCATCACCCACCACATCATCACCCACAGCAACAACAAGTATACTCTCAACAATATTATCAGCAAAACAATGCGGATGCTGAACATATCTGGCGAGGGTTTGAGACAACTTCGAACGAGCAGTTACCAGTTTGGATTTCTGATCAGAGCCTCGGAGGTAATTCGTTCACCCAGAACGGGATGGATGCTTTTCTGTTACCTAGCGACTATATGCCACATGTACCTCAAATTTGGTGATATGCTTCTTAGTCTATGCGCCTCTGTATCCTCACTTATGTAATGACCATAACCGGATTCTCTTGTACTTATCGACTTTTATTCAAGACTTCCATGAGCAAAGTAGACTCTTCTGAAAAGCCTGTACTATCCTCTCGAAAGAGTTTTATTCGATGGCCATCTGCAGCGAAAACTCTAGTTCCTATTCGCTCCATGCTTTACCAGAAACCTTCGTCAGCAACTATCGTCCGTAATGTAGAAGGTTCACATCGATGTCAACTTCTTTGGCAACCCACTGACAGATCCATCAGAGGTAGCAAAACGACGAAAATTCATCTTGAAACTTGCCAAAGCCTTGTTGTCTTTTGGAGCTCCTTCTCATCGAATAGAATCTCAGTTAAAGGCTGCATCCGATATTCTTGACGCTGGAGCTGGTTAGTGATGCCTGGAGCGATCATGACAAAAAACACGTTTTGATATAATTGAAAAAAAAAAGAGTTTGTACACTTGCCGAACATTGTCATCGTATCCATCAGGAATGGGGACACGAAGTCATCTCGCACGCATTTTGTTCGCGCTACGGGCCGTATCGCATTGACGTCTCTACATAACGTTCACATAATCTACCGTGACGTGCTGCATGATAACATGGGTGCTGACGCTGGTACTGAAGCTCTGAGGCAAATTCTACGATCTCCTCCAATATACCGGCTTCTTACTCGGTGTGCTCTTGCTTTTGTATGCGCTGCCATCATCTGTGTTCTCTCTTTTGGGGGATCACCAATCGATATGTGGGTCAGCGGATTATGCGCCTGCGTGCTGCAGTACCTCGGACTGAACGCAGCTAACAAAAGCTCCATGTATGCTAATGTGTACGAGTAAGCCCTTGGTTATTTCGCTTTTGCATCTTGTACGCAGGACTTCTATTCATGTAGGATATCTGTATCAATCATCGTGGCATTTGTCGCCCGTGGTCTAAGCAGCATACCCGGAAATTTGTTCTGCTATAGTGCAGTATCCTCGGCTGGCGTAGTCGTGATCCTTCCCGGATTTACCGTCTGTGAGTCCTCGCTATCTCATCTATTTGGCATCCTGGGGTGAACAGATATATTTTCAGTGACTAGTGCCCTAGAATTAATGTCCAGGAACATCTTTTGTGGTTCTGTCAGGATCGTCTACGCAATCATATATACATTATTTCTGGTAGGCCACACAGCACCGTTCAACAGCGCTTATGTTTGTCCTGATATCCTGCAGGGGTTTGGTCTCACTATTGGATCGGACATCTACTTGGTGGTCGATCGACGAGCCCGTCGTGCATACTATCGGGGATACGCGGCAGAAAGCCAGACTTATACCCATGGTCATTTTATAATGGTCAACGGAACTTCACCACTGAATTCAATTACTGGTGTTCTTGCTCAAGCAAATTCAAGCCAACTGTTATATGTTATCAAGGGTAAAACTTGTCATTTTCATGTGTGCTGATCCTCCTCACCGTTCACAAGGCTGTCATCGTGAGCCCTTCTGGCCCTGGTATAAGCAACTCTTACCTTGGTGGACTATGTTTTTTCTTGTTCCGATCTACTCGACATGTTCTTCGCTCTCAAATCTTCAAGCTTGGAATCAGTGGCAGCTTTTAGTTATGGTCACCTTTTCCTGCTGTGCATATGCTGCGAACAGGGCAACTAGCGTTGTTCTTCCCGGAAGGACTGATATAGTGTCAGCAACTGGTGCTTTTGTCATCGGCTCACTTGGAAATGTTTACTCGCGTGTCGTTCGTGGAACAGCTTTTACCTCAATGGTGACTGGAGTCTTGTTCTTGGTTCCTGTAAGTCTCATTACACATTTGCCCAACTACAACTTCAATGCTACACACCAGTCGGGGATCGCGCAAGGAGGCGGTCTATCGCAAACGTATCACAGTTCAGCCGAACAATATTCCGGAGGATTCTCGTTGGCTTTACGCATGATATCTGTCGCTGTCGGTGTAACTATTGGCTTATTCGTGAGTCAAGTGATAGGTATGTTAAGAATTATTCATGATCGTCTTAACTGAAGCCCCTCGGAGTTTATCTGTTCGGAACACGTAAGAATGCCGCCCATTTTGCTTTTTGATTTTCCATTTCATCTCTCCAACTTTGTCCACCCTGTATTCTTCCCCAAATTATGTGTTTTCCGCTAGTGTTGCCCAGCCGTATCAGAGTACAAGGTATTAATTATTGTGTGGAGCCCAAGATCGTCGATTAAGAATAGTATTATAAAATTCCTATGATATAAGTCCCGTCAGTCAAACAATTGTTGAAGCTCCTCCATCCTGCGTTGCATCAAGTCTGACTTGCTAAAGTTTTGACCCAGAGTCATATTTGCCAACTCCGTTTTCTTTCTCTGGACTTCTAAGAGCCTCGCCTCTATAGAGTTCTCAATGATTAGCTTCACAGTGGTGACAGGTCGAGTCTGCCCGAGTCGATGCTAAAGTGATATTAGGATGGGCAAAAGACAGTTTGAGGAGGGGAATCGCACAATTCGATCCACTGCCTGATTTTCAACCGCAGGGTTCCTGATTTTATAACAGTTGAGATTAGGTCTTGTGGCCAGAAGCGTGATCGTACCAATATGGATCCATTAGGTATACCCGCTGAGCAGCAGTGAGGTTTAAACCGACACCTCCTGCTTTCAAGCTGACCAAAAGGACTTCGCAACCCGGGTCGTGCTTTAAGGCATCCATAGCTCGCCCTCTGTCATCACGTTTCATCGTCCCATCTAGTCGATCATAGCGAATGCCAGCAGCTTCTAGGGCGTCTTCGATCCTGTGAGAAGTAAGGAATACCTCTACATGGTTAGGAATTGAACCTCACTTGTCTAACATGCTAGTCCATTGCGAACTACAATAAAAAAATGTCGATAATATGGTCGGTACGACTGCTGAGCACTTACAAGACAACAGTTTTCACGATACCATCATCTAGTTGATTTCCTTGATTGTCAACCATCTGCACTTCGATAGAGGACGGATCATAATTCGCTGAATATGGATTCGCCCTGGAGAACAGGATGAGATCACCTAGTAGTGCTTTCACCTTGGTAGATGGGTGGAAACCATCAAGAAGGGCACCCTTCTGCCGCTTTTCGCGCTTTTGCGACTTCTTCTTGGAAGAGCCTGCGTCTAATGCAGAGTCCGGCCGGATCTCGATGGCATCAGTCGGTGTAAGCGCAGTTTGACAAACAGAGCAGCAACGTTGGGTATCAGGGGTGACGTTTGGCCATCCGGGGCATATTGAGTTGCGATAACATTCCATACAAAAGAGATGTTGGCAACGAGTTAAAATGGGTCGTGGGGAAGTAGGGCTACTGGCACGAGTCGAGCCTCGGGAAGTCGGACCTTTGCCCTTTCTTCCTCGCTTCAATGTTGATGGTCCATCAAGATCAGCTCCGTCTAGTTGCGATTCGGTTACCGTGCAAAGTTCGCCCCCACACTCAACGCATTGCGTGGTTGCTGATTCACGTAAAATGGCAAAGATGGCTGTAGCGCGGGCAATGTTCAACCCATCCTTCGATATATCAGACACTATGGTATCATAAGAGATGGTAGCATCTTGAGTTGGCTCTGCTTGTGGGCCTTTGCCTCGTACGAGTTCGAAATGGTCACAGATCTGACGCAGTCGCAGTATCTTCTGAAGAATACCAACATAGTTCTTCATAACCTCGTTCTTTGTCGACATTTCTGTGAACTCAGCTTTGGATTCGTTGAAAAACTGGTCATATATCGCTTGTTCCTCGGGGTCAAACTTGAGGTAACGAAGTTCATCTCGTCTTGGAGGGAGCGTGAGGATCTTCTGTCCGTCCTGAGTAGTTGTCTCCTTCGTTCTGCGGAGCGTGATACATTTCATGATGGTCTGAAGGCGGGCTATACCGAGAGTCTGGCCAAATTTCACAGGTGTACCGATAAACTCAGTCCAGATGTTTTTGTCGTCGAAAGGATCCAATCGAAGGAACTTGATAAGAGCAAAGACATCGTCTAATTTATTCTGCACAGGTGTGCCAGTCAAGCATAAGCGGCGATCGGCCATCAGATCACAAGAGGCGCGACTGCCAACAGTGCCAGTTTCCTTGATCGAGCTGTCAGGGACGATAGGATTAGTTTATAAGATGGTAGTCGCACAGAAGAGCGATTTCTTACTGAGCTTCGTCGAGGACGACGCGGAACCAATGTATACTTTGTAACGCGCTGACCGCTTCATTACCGCTCAACAGTGCCGCCAACTTCTTCCTCTTCACCCCGCCTTTTTTTGCTTTAGGCAGTTTCAGAACCTGGTTACCACGCTCGTCCAAATCAACGCCGCCTACTCCATCGCTACTACCACCTTCATCTTCGTCGTCGTCCGCAACAGAAACGCATCTACTTTGCTTCGAAAATTCAGAGGCGAGTGTAGCAAAAGTAGTGATGACAGCGTCAAAATCAGCAAGAAATGCAGGGTCTGGCCTGCGAGCGTTCCCATGGTATACGTATACACGCAATGGAGTACCTGCTCGAACTCGTGTAGATGATTTGATGTCAGATTCTGTATCCATGGATGTCAATGAGAGACTCAGTTGCGACATCGACTGGGAGGGTGTGGCGGGCGCACACGTGCCCCCGCTTCCGCCACACACAGAGACTTCACCTCTCCAATGTTCTCTAAACTGGTCTTCCCAATTTGAAACCGTTGATAGTGGGCAAATGATGAGTGTCGCACGGCTTTTTACTTTGATCCGCGATGCACGAACGTACTCTGCTTCCATCTTCTCTTGAGACTTTATGTTCTTGGATTTCTGCTTCTGGTTTGTATCTGATGTAGGCATACCCCAAACACTGCCAGCAAAGTGACTTGGATCGATAGTATCATCCTCTCGAGGCGGCACCGGAATTTCCAGGGGTGCCTTTGAGAAGGCCTTGGCGGAATTTAGCGTTGCTGCGATAAGCGAGACGCAGGTGATCGTCTTCCCTAAACCCATCTGTGTAGTTTATACATTCTCTGAGTGTGAATTATTCAAGCAGTATCGTGCACGCACATCATCGGCTAAAATGGCACCTTTGGCTTCGACTGGCTCCTTGTATAGTTCCTTCTGTGTAACGACATGGAACCAGGAAACTTGACGAGACAAGGGATTGGTACGTCTCTGCCACAACGAAGAAAACTCTCCGTCTACGCCCCTCCTTTCGCGTTCACGCTCTAGCAAGAAAGTCAAAGCTTTTTTCTGATGGGGGTAGAGCTTTGTAGCAACTTCAGGTGCTGTATAAGGGTAAGAGATAGGCTAATATGCTCAAAGATGTAAGAAGCGTACAAGGTTCTGTTTCAGTTAGTTCATCGCCAGCTTTCATGCTTTTGAAAAGCTCGTCTACTTGGCTTCTCTGCACCTCGACACTCTTTCCTGTCATGCCTGGAGTAGCCCAACGTGAATTGTTACTGCCAGAGGGTCCGTATACAAGTCGGTTTGAAGCCATGACAACACGGTTGTGACCTCCAGGCGGCGGGTCGTGAGGATTATGATAATGATAATTAGTGAGGCGGTGTACATCATAAGGCGAAGTTGGGTGATCGAGAAGAAGGCCGCATTGTCGAAGATAGTTTCCGACAACAGGTATGTTCCCTTTCGGAGTATAGATGAGCATTTGTAAAGGGAGAATAGGGAGCTTCAGATGTTCGAAGGTAAATAAGGTGATGTCGTGGAATAAGATAGGAAAGTCCTACAGTGGATGGTCCTTTCCGCACCTTCGCATCAATGCGAATTAAACCCTTCCCTAACATAGGGCCAATTGCTGTGGCGACTTTCTGCTCGATTACTCCAAATGCATCACCCGACAGTGCTTCCCCATTTGCATCTCTTATGTGTGGCGATTTGATATGAATTGTCTCTGAGCCGCTGGCTTTATGTGGATTGTGTTCATACTGAAGTCTAACTAGTGCCCATTCAGCATCGTTGGAGGGGTCTTGCTGCCGCAAGTAGGAAACAGGGTAAAGAACCAGAGCGGTGACAGTCAATTGTCCTATACACACAGGGGTTTTAGGAGGTAAATCGGATGGTATTGTAGACTTTGGCGGTGTTATTGATCGTTTCTGCTGTGCAAACGGTGGAGGAGACGGCGAGCCAGTGAGATCTATAACTTGTTGATGACTAGACGTTTGAGTGGTGGGAGAGTATGATGGAGGAGAGAGCGCGACGGTCGAAGGTATTTGAGATCGTCTCGGTGGGGGAAGATGTATTTGGGCGTGACTGGGAACAAATTGGTCCATAGAACCCGCAAAAGGGGGGCGATACACGGCTTGATCTGACGAAATATGTTGAGAATATGATGGGGTTGGTTGTAACAGGGGGGAATGGGTAGATGCGTCGCTGGGCACTGCCGTTTGCTGATTATGATGAGCGCCTAACAAGCGCGGTACCTGCATGGGGAGTTGAAGGGTAGTCGGAGGGGGGAAAGTGTGCGGTCTATTGTATTGCTCTGATCGAAGAGGGGAGAACTCGAGGCGAGCGCGTTTTGAGAAACGATGGGAGATATAGTCATCGTTAGAGTCGTCTTCGTCCTGAGTCAAGTCGATATGATTGTGAGGGTTGAAGGTGGACGGCGAGGGAAGGACAGACATGGAAGAAGACGACACTGTGGATCCCTGTGTCGACATGATGAGTAGAGCGGCGGGGAGGTGTAGCTCGTCGTTGGCAACAACGAGGAGATCAAGGCTAAAGGTGAACGTTGGAACATCTAATTTCTGACCCAAATAATTGCCATAACCAATAGCTAAATTCACGTGACCATATATGTCAGCATAACCGAGTAAAATAACGTAAGCCACAGCATTTTCGATCAATTAGAGCTGTGTACGTAAAAAAAATATTATTTAGGTCCATCCCATCGCATAGTATGCCTGTCTAGCTGCCTCTTCCTTCGCAATCTGCTTGCTACTCCCTGCACCTATGCCTTTCTGGATACCATTCACTGTACCAGGATTTAATGTTATAGTCCACAATTGAATCCACATCCTACGTACCTACGCATCGGACACTCCACCGCCCTGCATGTGGCGGACCACTGAACTCGGCGGGGTATTCAACCGTAACACGTCGCTGAGTTGCTGTTTGGTTGAATAAAGGTAGGAACGGCAGGGAAGGCTGTGCAGGGGCTAGAGGATTTGGAAAAGCCATATGTGGCGGTTCTTGTCTCTGTCTCGGCGGCGAGGGGGGTGGTTGCGATGCGAAAAATATCGGTGTAGAGAGCTGTCCGCTCTTCGCCTTCTTTGAGGGTGGCGGCTGAATCGGTTGGAGTGACGCCCCAGCTCCAGCTATTGAGCCTTCTTCACCGAGCAGCAGGTGGCTTATCCACTCTTGTACTGTTTCTATGCCGTGTTCCACGTACACTCCACCTAGATAAGCATGAAATAGAGACCGAGTCTCCTGTACACATATTAGTGGATGTAGTGTGACCATATACCCAGTAAACTCACCTTTGGCTTATGTAGAGAGGGGAGCATGTCAGGATGGCAGCGGAGTTTCCGTCTCATTCCGTACATCGTTACCCATCTATCTAGATTCGCATCTGAGAGTGCCTCCTCCCTTTCAGACTATTTCTTTGGTTAGAGGCCGGCATGCCACGCGTTATATTTGAAGCCACGTACAATGATTTCCGCTGTCGTCAATAACGGTCGTTTGTGAAATAGTGCGCAGGTGACGGTGGCATCCAGAGCTAACTGTCCAAGGTGGATAAGGCGCTCATTGTCTCCATACTCCTCTGGCTGGCCAGCCCATCTACGCAATGAAATGTGTGTGTAGACTTCTAAAATAAGGTCACTGTTGACTTTAGGTAAAGGCGGCAATTGGCTGGGAGGATCTAAGGGCCGACCGCGCTTCAGCTGGGTGGACGAAGAAGTGAATGGGATGCTGTAGCTCATGCCTCCCAAACGAAGGTGTGCAGGTGTTTGGTATGGCCGTGATATCCCACGGTATGTTGCATTTACATAAGTACATACTATAATAAATATTGTAGAGCCTATGTATGGCTAATTATATTAGAGTAGCAAAGAGTAACTAGTCTTAATAGTGAATAGCTAAGTATTAATCGTCAATAGCAATAGTCTCAGACTTCATATGTTTTGTATAAAGTTGATGTAGCACTCGTACTGTAGCAACGGCACTAGGTTCGGGATTAGCTTCAAGCCGTACTATCTGTCTGGCAATACTGCAATAACAAAAGTTGAGCAATATGTGTTCAGGTAAGATTGATTCCTGACCTTTTGGCTCCTTTGGCAACAATCGGACAGTCCTTCACAAGATGATGGGGCAATTGCTCACAAACTAGGCACGGTGTGGGCGGGGCAGACACGACAGGCTTTTTTGTCTTCTGTGGCTTTGGTTGTTCTACATTTGTTGGTGATGCTGGGCGCCTGGATGAGGCAGGTACGGGGTTTGTCAACTGTTGTTTCGCTGCTGTATTTGATGGACCAGACACGACAAGCTTTTTCGGCTCCTTTAACTGTGGATGTTCTACAACTGCTAGGGAGACTGAGTGTGTCGATGAGCGGGGTACAGCTTTCGTCGCTGCTGAGGTTGATGGAGCAGACTCAACAAGCTTTTTCGACTTTGATTCTGATTGGTCTACGATTGTTGGGGACACTGGGCGCTTCGATAGGCCGGGAACAGCGTTTGTCATATGCTGTTTCATTGCTGTGCTTGGTGAAACAGACACAACAGGCTTTTTCGACTTCTTTGGTTTTGGTTGTCCCACAACTGTTGGGGACGCCGGGCGCTTCGATGGGCCGGGCACAACGTTTCTCGTTTGTTGTCCCACCGCCACAAATTGGGTATTCGTATATTTCGTATGTGTTGAGTGCAGCGATTCCAGTTGAGGCCGACTCGTTTGAGGCACGGCAAGATGCATCGCATTATTTGTAGTAGGCTTAGAATGGGGCAGGATGACTGCAACATCTGGCTTTTGCAGAAGATGTAAGGGTTGACCAGCAATAAGGTGGACATGACCACGTTGATGTAAGGTCATGTCGATAGCATAGATAGCAGCTTTCTGGAACTAGAGTGTCAGAACTGGGTTAGAGAAAATATTGCTTGAGAAAGTACTCTTTCTTCCCAAGGTTCGTCGTCAGCATATAGCAAGAGCATTTCCCGAAATTCAGCCAAATTTTCTGAGCGTTGCGTCATATTGCACTCTCCCGGACTATGCGTGCCCTCGCACAGCCCACAATATTGTTGGTTAGTGTAGTTAAAATCGGGGACAACTCTTGACCGACCCGTGTGCTCGGGCGATGTTTCAGTAAGAGATTTTCCTTTCACTTTATGCACGGAAGACCGAAATGTTAGATCGTCGATTCCAACTAAAGGGCTCGCTTCTTCATCCGTCGCTATGTCGGAGGCCGACTCTATATCGGAGACGACGTAACCCGAAGCCTCTGACGTACGGGATTTGACTGAGCTGGGTGGCTTTCCGACTGTGTCGTCGAAAGGCCCGTCCCGATAAAGGTTTGGCTGTTCTACATATTAGAGAATTTCCGGTGCTATAGATGTTGAGTTGACCTACTTTAGAAATAGCCGCGGCTCGACGCTTTGCACCACGTCCAGAGAGTGCCACGTCTTCACTTCGCGTCTTCTCACGTTCCTCGGTGAGTTTTTGCAAAGTTTGGGCCCATGAGTCAACCTGGTCGACATCCTCGACCTCCTGGAAGGTATCCTTGTCCGCTGCCCAGACCTTGGCAAAAGCGAAAGACAAACCCTCTTTGACCTGTTCCTGTTCATCACCTTCTTTTTCAGTTCTTTCAACAAGCTTTTCAATATCCTGTTCTGTATCTGGAATAGTCAGTGGTAAATATTGTGAAGATAGCGACGATGGGCAACCCAGCTCACAAATAATGTCTCGGGAGTTTTGTCCTTCGTCAAATAGGGCTTGTGCACCATAAGTCAAGATGGACTGGAAGTTTTCTCCGGCGGAGTCTGCTTCATCCATTTTCTGAACAATGAGATGATCCAAAGCCAACTTCTTTTTCCCCACTTGCATAATGCGTTCTGTGACTCGTCAATGGAAGAAAATAAATGAGGTACACTACGCTAACCTTCTGCGGAATCTTTAACCATTAATTTGAAAACGAGGCACGTCTTTTTTTGGCCGAATCTGTACGCCCTCGCAATGGCCTTGCAAAACTGTCAGCCCAAGTATGTTTGATAGGCGTTTACTTACTTGTAAATCCTAAATTGAAAAGGTTGGATGGTTGTGAAAATGACGAAAGGTGTCGAAACTACGAACCTGATGGGGGTTAAAATCGGGGTCGAAGATGATCACGGTATCGGCAGTCTAAAAGGAGTGTTCTACTTAGTGGACCTGTTGACAATACAATGGGAACAACTTGCAGAGAGGTTGATGCCGACCCCCTGGTGTTAAAAAAATTAGCATGAAATAAACCAAGTTTCTCCTCCACATACCCCGGCGCGAGTTGTCAATAGATAGATAAAAATATCCGAGCCCGACTTGTTGAATTCGTCCATACCCTTCTGTCGTTCGCCGCCCTTTGTATTGCCGTCCTAGACATAAATTCAATTGAGCAAGAGGTAGCAGAAAGTTGTCAGGACCCTACCAATCTAAGATACTTATAACCTTCCCCATTGAGAAAATCTTCGACTATATCAAGCGCTATAACAAACTGCGATGATGAGTAGTTGGTACGTAGGGTGATATTGACTGAGACAAAATACTTGGCTGAAGAGAAGTACACGATGTCCACGTTCCCTAAGTTTCGGAAGTAAGAATTTAAGAAGACGCAGCTTGGCGCTTCCGTCGATCAGCTTCTCATGAGACTCTTGCGAGGAAAGCCCAGGTGGTTCAAGATCTTGAGCATTGAGGTATGGATGTTGCAGGCACCTGGAGTGTGATTTGTTATGGTAGAAATCAACAACCGAAGTCCGACGTACTTTCGTAATTCCATGAGAACGTTGTTGAGACGTCCCTTAGCAGGCGCGGTATTAACCTTGGACGACTGCTGGGTCAGGCCATGTAAAATCTCCAAATTGCGGCCTGAATTTCTCTCAGCAAAGGAAAATAGGAGGCGCGTAGAATATAAACCTAGAACAGATCGGTAGACCTCTTTTTGAAGAGGTGCCATAGACACCGGAACGATGACTTCATTCTGGGTCCAAGTGAATACCGAATTTCAGCGAGATTCAATAAGTAGCTACCTTCGGCGGAAGCTGTAAAACCTCGGTTTTGAGACGCCTTAGGAAATAAGGGCGTAATCTATTGTGCAACTGCTTGACGAGTTCTTCAGTAAGTTCCTCGTGCTCCTTTTCGAGATTTTGAAGATCGTTCCACTCGTTAGGATCGAGAAAATTCATGAGATTGAAGAGCTCTCGGATGTTGTTATTTAGAGGCGTCTAGTGTATTTCATTGATCGTGCACTCAAGCATGGCAACAATACTTACCCCGGTCATGATGATTCTATGAAGACTTTTCAGTTCATTCAAACGTTTGAACAGGAGGCTGCTATCGCTTTTCACTACGGAAGTAATTGATAAGAATTCCATCAATAAAATTCAGAAAAATAACATTACATCGTTGTCCTTCATCAACAACGAGCACCTGAGGAAGTCGGTAAACAATAATCCGAGAAAATAAAAAATTTCCGAACCTCCCATCTTGGCTGATTCTTGAAGACAGACGTGAAGTCTTTCTGGTTGAGGAGTGCCTCGTACGTCGTGATAAGAACGTGAAATTTAGCGCCAGTTTCACCACGACGCTGTGTCGTGTGATACAGCTCAAATTTCTTTATAATATCCCGTGCCTTTGCTTCGCCGTAGAAGGGAACAATTCTGAGCCTTGGCGCCCAGCGCTCGAACTCCCTTACCCAGTTGGTGATGGTCGAATTTGGTACGACGACAAGGGCTGGAAATGCTTTGAAGTTCTCTGCAATCCTGCCAAGAAATGTTGCTATCTGTACTGTCTTACCCTGCGCGGGATCAGCTGTCTTACCAAATGTTTGAAGGTAAGAATGTAATCGTACCAATCCCATTTCGTCAGCAAGAATGCAATGTTGACGCGTCCACCAATTATTACATAACCAGTTAAAACCATCGACCTGGCCAACATGAGTTGACCTTATATGCCTAAGCTTGGAGCTTACCTGGAAAGGCATGAGCTCGAGATCACGATTCTGGCCAATGTTAAGATCCACTGCATTTTTAAGCCTGTGATTTGTCCAATACTCGTCCTTAGCCCGCTTGTCGAACTTTGCGTAATAAGAAGGAGGTTGTACGTGCACAACAACACGATGAGAGTCAATAAATCTTTCCAGCGCTGTCTGGAACGCTGGGTAAGTTGAATCCGTAATGCGAGGAGGAGAGTCCCAGGTCGCTGGTAGATATGAAATAAGTAGTTGAGCACTGTGAGGATATGGGCATCTTACATTCATCATAACCAAGATCTTTCCACTTGATAAACAACCAGATGACTTGATCAATAGCTTTAAGGCTAAACGTATCCTTCGTTCGGCGCTCCCATTCTGATACCGTCTCCATAAATTCATCACTTGGTTGTTCTCCTTTGTCAAACGCAAGAACACGTTCCGCATCAGCGACTTCGTCCTCAATCCCGGATTGGTCGCTATTGGTGTTTCTTGCCTTCTGCTTCCCCTTTCTTTTATGTCTACTAGCCTTGGTAGGTTGGCGTCGAGGGCATAATAATAAAACATCGAGAATGCGATCAATAGTCTTCCAACCAGGAGGAATACGGCGTTCCGCATCCGGGAGCGCGTCTTGCGGTGAAGCTGGAGTGATGGCACCAGGTTTAACAGATGACGCTCGCGAATCTTGCTCAGCCTCGAATGAAGGGAGTGTATGATCGTCAACGGTCACAGGATCATCAACTTTGAGGAGCTCCACCTTCGAGCCACCAGCTAAAAAGTTTTTAAGCTTGGCAGGGTGTGTGGATAAGAGCCACATGTGTGGAACCCATTGTACACGCCTGTAACTTCTATCAAGCCATTTGATGAGATACTCTCTGGGTAAAGAATTTTTATAAGCCAGAGCCGCGTCCTCAAGTGACGGTCCTACAGCATTAAGCGGGTATGGACGCCATGCAAGAATTTTGTCGACACCGAATGTAAAAGAGGCACAGTTGGCGCATATCCAAGTTTGAGTGTAATGGGCGGCAGTTTCAGTAACGCTAGCATCTGAGAAGTAGCCAGGAGGAAGAGGCATATGCTCATAATGTGCAGGTCGTTTGCAGGTCAGGCAACGAAAAAGGAGTTGCCGATCCGTGGTACCCAACGTGTCAGAATGATCCTTGCTTGTATCATTACCTCCGTCATTATTGGGCACACCTGGCAGCGCCCCCAATCCGGAAACACTTGATTTTACATTTGGCATGGAAATAACTTCCATGCAACCCATACAAAATCCTCCTTTGGTACAGGCGCCTGTAAAACCAAGTCACCACCACAGAGACATCAGAATTATGCAAAGACCTACTACAAATGAACTCCGTGGTCTGATTTACATCGAGGCCGATGCGTTTGCTTGTTTCAGGTTGTTTAAGCTCTTCACCATTCTGCTGGCCAGGCTCAGGTTGAAGATGTCTTGACTCAGCGAGGTCTCTGACTCGGGCAGCTTTTAAGATTTCATCTCTTTGGTTGCTCGCAATGCATTTCCAATGCGCCACAACTGGGCACTTGAGACTGCCGCAGACGTACATCAACCAAGATAAAGGAAGCGATTGTATGGACTCACCACCTCACCCAACCACCAAATGCCATCACTTTTGATTTTTCATCGCCAGAGGAGTCAAATTCATCCTGGGAGGACCTTCTCTTCAATTTTGGCTTCCCATTTTTGGAAAGTTTCTGAAGTAGCTGGTGTGTAGGTGCCCGGTGACATCTCTCGCATATCTCACGATGCTTCCCAATCAACACACTACCGTCAGAGGCAGGATCGTAATCAAGGTCGATGACCGAACGAAAATAACCGTATGCAGGCTGTGCAACCCCTTTCTTCGCCTCACGGACTCCGCCACTCGTTGTTAAGCGAAGTTTATAAGCTCCACTTCCACCTTCGCTATTGGCAGCCTCGAAATCAGAATCAGCATCGAGTTTGACCTTTACTCCCTTTCGAACGCGTGTCGATCGTCGTGAGGGTTCCAGTATTACAGAGTCCTCACTTTCGTCGTCTTCCATATCCGAGTCCACAAGATAGACCCTCCTAGACCGCGTTTTCCTGGGGCTGAATGGGAGAAACCTTTTGCGATCCGCACGAGTTGGTCTTTGCCGAATGGAAGACCCATCTCCACTATCGTAATCGCTACCCCGAGAACTTTCGCTGTCGTCAAAGTCTTCTTGGGAGTCTGGTACCACTGAACTAGTGGGACGGGAAGATAACATGCTGACAGCAGCACGTGTATTTCTAAGAAGAATAGTCATCTTTTTGCGTGATGATGGATGAACATAATCGGCGGAAGGATGAAACGGTGCCAAAATTCCATCAGCTTTATTACGATCTACATATGTCATATTTGTAAAAACGGTGGCGAAGGAGGCTCATAAATCACGTACTGAACTGGTCCACGAGGTTTGGATACTTTTCCACAAAAGGGATTGCATTGAACTATGTAGAAGAAGACGCGTAAATCAAGCCCTACTAATTGGGGAGGAAAGTACCTTGTAGGCAGGACCTTGTTGGTATCGCGCAAAGTAATACAACACCCCCTGATCATTATCTTCACCAATTACTTCATCAACATCTCTAGCAAGTACGTCGAGTAAGTCGGCCTGAAAAGGTTTATATAGCTTCTTTTCTTCGTCAGATATGGGTGGGATGACGACGTGCACTCTGTATGGCTGTGGCTTGTTAACTGGGTGTGGGACCTGTGGAGCAAGCTCAAGCTCTGCTGGATGTCCTTTAGTTCTTTTGGGAGTGAAAAGTAGCGCTGGGTCAGAGGATGGCTCTGTCGCGTCCATACTCGGTGGACAGGAGTGAGCCGGAAATTATGGTGAGGGCACAAGTGTGGATAGGTATAAAATATAATGATTGCTTATATAACATGGTCACATTATTGCCGCGTCGCACAACAGCTTTTTGCAACTGGCGTCATTAGAACCATATTCATATGAGCATATCTCGTGAGTACATAAACGTTTGCATGTCGCCTACTAACGTCTGTCCTTGGGGAACGACTACCTGAATTGTAGACTAATGCCTATCTTTGGCAGAAGTTCAGGTAGAGTCTCTATTTGAACTCAAACAAAAAAACCTTGTGCAGATTCGCTCGCAAAATATGATCACATTAGAAGATTGAATAGAAAAAACGATGAAAAGATTTTTGGGAACGTGAAAACCGTTACGCTTTTTTTCCAGTTTTTTTTTATCTCAACCCTGCGTAATTTGCAAGTCAGGGGAGGTGGGAGCAAACGACCTAGTACTGAAATACAAATTGCTGTCTAGGTCCGGAAAGTAATTATTCTTGGTTCACCTCATTTGTTGATCATGTTCTGTAACTCTGTCTCTCGACATTTGTAATCGGCAAAGAGCTGAAGAGTGGGCAATGTCTGGAAAGGAACACGGGGCAGTGTCAACAAGTGTTGGGGATAAAATTTTATCCACACCGTGGGGCGATTTAGCATACTACGAAATACAAACCCTAGACCGAGCCTGTCAACCACTCAAGACACTGCAACGCCAACTGCTGTCCATGATCTATAGAAGATAAATGAGCCGACGCCAACAATAACAAGGGATGATGCCAGTTTGTACTTATGCAAAATGAATGAGGTATTTCACTATGGCCATTGACCACACTTGCTTTCTCAAAAGCTGAATGCAAATAATCTAATATAACGTTCTTCTGCTCTCCAACCCAGTCATCCTTATCAGCGAAAAAAAACCATAGACAATCTCGGTGAGAATTGAGTAAAGACTCATCCAGACCTAGAATTTCCTTCATTTCATCATTGGCCATCTGGAGAGTCGCAAGTATGCTCGTGGGCGAGTACAGAAATACTCGAAGTACATCGACTTGAGAAGGTGGCCAACTAGCAAACAAGAGGGCCAAGAGAGTGTCCGGGAAAATCCTAGTGATGTAAGATAATTTTGCAATGATAAACCTCATACGAGGTGAAAATAGCCACTGATGGGGGTCACTCGTTGCCTACGAGGGACAAGGCATGTTGTGACTCACCGATAATCTTTTGCCGTTTGGAGTGTCACCAATCCGGGAGATTGTAGGGAATAGTAAGAATATAGCGGAGGCAGAAAGTGGTCTAGCCTTCGCAATCTGATGACGCTGTTGTTGGAATGATTCACAGAGCCCTACAAGACATTTACCTGTAATGCAAGCCATGCCCCGACACTATGGCCGATGATAACAACTTTACTGCCTACGCCAAACGTTGATCGTACAGCATCAAACGCTTCGATGCATCCTTCTTTTTGAGCCGTAAGGCCATACCGCGATGCAGGCAAAGTATTTGATGGTTCAATTCCGGGAGTATGGCCAATATAAGAGTACGCAAAGATGGAGAGCCCAGACGTCGTGTGTCCCGTGTAAAGAGTACTCAAGAATTGCGTGTAGAAATCCAGAAGACCTGGGTTCCCTACCGAGTCGAGGCAATTAAAATATTTTATGAATGCTGATCGAGGTGTACATACCAGGAATAAATAGTATGATTATGCTGGGTGTCGGCGATTTGGACGGCCACCAGAGGGCATGAGAAAGCCCTAAAGGGTGCTTGTGCTGGAATGTGGCATTGTAATAGCCTGTTCCGAGTGGTTCGCGTGGTTGAAGGAATGGTGGCAAAGCCATGTGTGCACATACCATGGTTTGATGTTGTTGATATGCAGTTCTTGTCGTTAACCGTTGTCGACGTCCATGTCTCGTGCGCCACCCTTTCCAACACGTCGTCGCGAGCCTTCTATCAATGGAGCTAGTATTTCTTCGCCAACGCTTCTCTCACCCACCACTGCATCTAGCACCAGGCCATTGCAAATATCACGTCCAATGCCTGGATCAGCAGCTCCCGGCGGCTTTTTACCCCAGCAACCTCCTTGGACGGCCCCTTCAAACTATTCAGCAAGTGGACCATCACGTCCACAACGATCCGAGCTAAGGAATCGAACTTCCGAATACGATAATACAGAACAAGCATCATATAGAGATAGTGTTAGCACTACTCATTCCGATGTTTTTCAACCATCAGCCGGCCCTCCGAACAGCCCGAGTGCACCTGTCAAGTCTAAGCAGAGACCACCTCGCCTTCAAAGCCCGACTGAAGAAGATAATTTATCAACCCCAACCTCCCTGAATTCTGCTATGTCTGCATTTAAATCTGCTGGGTCTCGGAGACGCGCAATGACAAATGGAAGTGATGACATAGAACACGAAGCGGAGCGCCAAAACGAGAGAGAGAGTGAAAGAGCGACTCAACAAAGAATAAAGGACAAGGTTCCCGGGCGACGAGTAAATGGTAAAGCTCGTGCTGGAGATATTGATGGTGAGAGGCTGGTATATTTCCGCGTTCTGGATTGCTAATATAATATTTAGCTGTTTTGGACCAAGTCAAGGATGGATGGGAGTTTATAATCGATCCCGACGTGAGCTTTAGACCTCTAATTCGTTCAAGTGGTTATCAAAAGTTATCTTGGTAGTTCAATAACGTAGACCTTGCTCTTCAACTACTCGATCAGTCATCTCATGGTAAAGACATGAACTCTTTCCGAAGTACTAAAGAAATGCTTGGTAGAGCGCTGAAGGGCTCTGTTGATAGTACGTCGTATGGCTGACTTCTATATCTGGCACTAATTCGCGCCGCTCTTATCTACCAGAGCACTATCAGGCATTCGCAGCATCTCTTCCACATCAGGCCGCTCTCGTAGGCCACTTGACCGAAACTCAGACCCAAATCAATGGTGCACGTACATCTCTCCTAGAAGCCAAAGAAATATTAGGCAACAAACGAGCTGATTTGGTTCAACTGTGGTCGAGAGGTCAGACTTTGGAAGAAATGTTACGCCTGCTCGATCATATGTATGCCTCGGGGTTGATCCGCTGCTTATATTGCTAAATTACCATCTTCATATCCAGAGAACACCTGAGATCCGTACCAGATCTACTCGAGACGCTCATGTCTGAAAAACGACTTCTGCAGGCGGCTGTATTACTTGTCCGCAGCCTGAAGATTATCAACAAACCGGATATGCTCGAGATCGGAGCTGTATCAGACTTGAGAAGTTACCTCGTCGGCCAAGAAACGGCAGGCTTTTAAACATATATTATTCAGCTATACAGCTAACACTCTTGTAGGCACTGCGAGATATCCTCATAGATGAGTTGCAGAACCACCTATATCTCAAGTCGTTCTGGTGCGACACGCGATGGGCACCCTACGTACCAAATCAACAAATCTGTAAGTGAACCCGGACAATATTGCAACAGACGATCAACAATCACCCCATTCAGTTCCGAGAGTTGAGTTTGAGGAGGAAGGGAAATTCCAGAATCTTGAAACTTTCGATGTAACACCAATGTCGCCGTCTTTCCGCCCTAACCGACAAGCCCGCTTCCTAGGCGACTTAGCAATTAAACCCAATGAATCTCCCATTGACCTTAGTGATCTCACAGTCACCAACAGCGGCCCACCATCAACTTCAATTCTGACCTCAGCTTCTATCACTGCCACTCACAATCCTGAAGCAGATTCTTTTGCGTACATGGAAACACTTGTCGAATCACTTGCGGTTCTAGGCCAACTGGGAAGTGCGCTTGATAATATTTCTCAGAGACTTCCAAGTGAAATATTCAATCTTGTGGAGACAACACTCGACGAAGTTGAAGAGCGAGCCGAATATGGTCGCAGACGTACAATGTTCGGCTTGAACGGAGCTATAGGAACAACAGAGGGAGCATACATTTTTGCCTCAGAACATCCAGTTATTGGGCAAATGGCGCTTCCTAAGGGCACCTTTCTCCCTGCGTCCTCACTGAGGCTTACGGCACTAGAATCCTCTTCCAAAAGAGTTGATCATGAGATACTGAAAGACCTCTTTTGGACGCTGTACTCGAAACTCGATGCTGTTGCACAGGGTCTCCGGGTTGTTTACGAAGTGACAAATCGAGTCGGATCGGTAAGCCTTCGTATAAACGTCCACATGTGCAAGAAAATATATCGCTAGTCCAGAGACGCGATTTCAAAGACTCTTCGGGTACCAAGCCAGGTTCTCTTTTCTCCCTAGCCGATGTGTGGACGCCAGTCCAGACAGAGGTAACTTTGGCTGTTTAAATTCACATGCTGCTGTCTGACGGGTTTACAGGTCCGAACATTGATCTATGACTACCTTACTGACGAGGATCAAGGCTCAGTATCTGGCCGTAATCCTATCTCGTCTATCAATGAAATTCTTCGAGAGGGCAAATTCTATCGAGATAAAGTTAAAGTACCGCCTTGAACATTTCATTCTCTTCAAATTTCACATGAGTCCTACTAGGTTGCATTTCGCTTTGCTGATACGGATATGAAAGCGACTACTAAAGTTCTTAAAACATATGAGGATGGCCTAACACGTGTTCTCAACGACACCATGCCGGGGCTTGTGCCTGGATCAGGAGATGCAGTACAAGCCACACTAGCCAGTGTTGGAACTGACGATCGCATGCTCGGGGTAGACCAGCACCATCGACTTATCATCCCGCCTGATGCCTTCCACGTCAGCGTCCTATTTCAACCAACTTTGGCCTTCCTGAGTCGCATAGCAACTATCCTTCCTTTTGGCGTGGAGTCCGAACAAGCGTCAAGCGCTGTTTTAGACGAATTCGTCTTGAAAGTCTATTTACCTCAGTTGGAGGAGAAAGTTTCTGATCTCTTCCATCGAGCGGTAACTGGTAGGACGTTTGCGAACTTCTGTACAGCATTTATGTACTCATCTTCAAGGTTCTGAGGCATTCCAGCCTGATCCCTCTTCGAATCTATTGTCATCCGAGCCCTTGGTGAAGGTGGGCTTTTTTCAACTACTCAGTTAGTTTTGACTTAAACCATGCCCACGGACAGGCAAGTACTCAATTAATGGCCTTGATCAACTCTCTTTGCGCCATGCTTGCCACCAGCCCATTTCACCGCGAAAATTACTCTCGGTTGATAATTGGAGTCATCATACAGTTTTATCAGCGTTGTAGTGATCGGTTCCAAGATCTTGTGGTACAAAACAGCTCGGATCCCAATTTAGAGCAGAAGTTGGCTCTAGCCGCTCAATGGGCTCAACGGTCAGAAGTCAGTACCTGTTTATCAGAGCTATTATCCACTCTCGTACGTCTGAGACTTGTCGAGAATCACGCACCCCTTACACAGCACTACAGGATGGGGAAAGTTCCAAGCTACACCAATTATGTCGCCAAGAAACCAACCTTGAGCTGGAATTACACGGCCGGAAAACATTACTACAGACAGAACTCATCTCGTCAATTCGAAACCTTGCCGGCTTGGCGAGCCTGTATCATAGCGTCGTAGGTCTTGTTGGCTTCTGCGCCCAGAACTATATGGCTTACTACTCCGTCCAGGCATGGTTTGCTACAGAACTAAATGCTCTCAAAGCCCGACCAGATGATTCATTGTCGCCAACAACACCACACAATCTCGAACCCCTGTCTGGTATGACACCAAATACACCCCACTTACCTTTGGTTTTCCCTCAAGATCAAATCAAACTTCCTCTTTCGCGAGAGATGTCTCTGTAAATTTCAAGCTGACTTTCAGGACGTATCAAACCTGACTAACTGAGTTAGTCGATTTCAAGCGCTACTCAAAACCTACGAGCAACTCTCCCACTTGATATTGGATACAATACGCATCGATGTCCGTTGTAGGGTGATACACCATCTGGACCTGGCAATGTGCCAGGTGAGTTAGAAACAGTATGTTCATTATTTACCACCAGTCCTTCATCAAAAACAACAGGGAGACTATGCTATCGACTGCGAAGCCAGCGAACCAGATCCCCATGTGGTAGCGCTGAATGCGGAGCTAGTGAAGTGTGAGGGTTTTATTTCAGCTTGTCTTCCAAAGCAAGAACAGCAGTACGTCTTTACCTCGCCAATATCTGAACAATGTTCACTACCACTTAAAGGTTTGTTTTCGTGGGACTCGGTAATCTAATGGAACATCTCCTGATATCAAATGCTCGGCGCCTACGTCGCCCTACCGTTTTTGGCATCAAGAGGATCATGCGTAACATGCTTGCCTTGCAACAAGGTGTCAAAGTTCTCACACAAGACCAACAAAATACCGAATTCAAACAAGCTAGGCAATATTTTTCACTCTTTTTTTTGAAACCTCAAGTAGGCGTGGCCGTTTCACATATTCACGCTAGCTCAAATGTACTAATTTATTTCTCCAAGGACATGCTTGAAGGTGTTCGAAAAAAGCCATGCTTCAGTTTCGATGAGTATCAAACAATGCTCAACCTTCAATGTGGTGTCGATCCATCAGAGGGTGAGGTCGGGGTTGCGAAAGCTTCAGACCGTAACTACAGTATGTATATGATAGAGCTACATGGGCTGGAACTAGAAAGTTCGAGCGCTTAATACGATGCATGTTAGATAACTTATTACAGAATGGATTTTTTCTTCTCGTCTATTTTTGTAGCAAGAATAAGCCACTCCTTGTCTGTGGCCGCACTCACTTGAGGCAGGCGGGAAGAGTCAAGCCGAAGAGAAGGAGCTATTGCACCTGAGGACAGCGACACGGAATACTTGCCCGATGTCTGCCCATTCTTGCTTGCATATGAAGAGTATGTAATAACTGGCAATCGTCCCAGGAGCTCTTGGTATCGCCGGCGTAGCCATCTTGAAGGATGCCGCGTTCTCCCAGAAGCATTGTTGGTGGCATCGACAGCCACACAAGATAACTTTGTACAAATCGGAGCTTTTGGTGAGTTAGGAAGCCCAACTAGTGCCTCTACTTCCTCAAATACACCATAGCCCTGCATGCCCATCCCCCTGACGCCCGCTGCAAGTAGATGCTGCGGCAGGGTGTGTCTGCGGATTCCTCGGGGAGTGACCGTTTCCGTGACCAATTGCAGGGGCGGTTGAACCTTTTTCCATTCCTGGGTGAAGTAACGCCATCTAATGTTGACTTCACGCCTTTTACTCAATGGTCCCAACAGTCTAGCATCTTCCGAGAAAGGATCAGCGCGTAAAGGAAGAGTTGGAGGGAATGCCAAGGACTTGTATGACAAGGCCTTGGTTCTCCGGGAGTGATTAGACATCAGAAGAGCCTTCAACTCGGGTGGGTAGATGGGTGGATATGACATCTCAGTGGAGGGGATAATTCGCGGAGGTACATTGGCATTAGCATCGGATAAAAGGGGCTTCAATGTGCAAAATTTGAGTAAGACGGAGGCAAAACAAAAAATAGATGAACCTCCATGATCTCCCATCTTAGCTTTCCTTTCCGACCGTATGCAATATCCAAGATGCGCCCAAAAGCTTTTGTATTTCCGTCGTTGGCAGCTCCAATTACGCGCAAGTCCTATAATAAACATCCATCTTCGGAAAAAAAAAATAGAAAGCGGCCAAACCAACCTTGGAAACACGCTTCACTCTACTTTCGTGCGAAGACTTGTTGTTGGAACGAAGGAGGGCGCGAAAGTCATCAGACGCCTTTAAGCGAAAAAATTGCCTGACAACTCTAGTTCAAAATTCGAGATTCCAGGTAGTCTGAAATTCATACCGTAGGTATGTCAAGGGCAGCCGTCTAACTTGACGAATATATGCTCTGTAAAGAGTAACGACAGAACAAAAGGTTTGTGCACTCATGTTAAGTTAAGTTAAGGAATCACAGGTCACGTGCTCGTGCTATATCAAAATACTTACCTTTCCCAGCTCTCTCTTAATCCTCGGAAGACGTCAATGGCTACACGCGTCCAGGGCTTATCTTGCCATTATATCTCCGAACCATTCTCGATATAAAATGCCTCAACACTATCTCGTTGGATCATTGAGCCACAAATAACAATACTCGTCAGCATGTGGAAGGAACTCGCTCTTCTGTCTATCATATCCACAGCCGTTGCTCAGCAGCCCGTGCGTGTACAGTTCACCTTGTCATATTCTCAAACTCACATAAATATTTTTATTGTAGCTATATGCGCAATGTGTGTTTACTTCTATCATATTCTGTATCTCTTCTAACCTGTTGCAGGTGGTGGGATTGGCTGGAGTAAGAGCCTATGGTATCGAATACTTCAAAAAATAACCTGCAATTAGCTGGCGGAACCTCTTGCGTCTCAGGATCGACCTGTACAAGCCTGAATGATTGTGTGCTCACTTAGTACTTCATTGTGAACTATTCTGATATGCCTGAAGATTACTCTCAATGTCTTCCAGGGTCGGCCCCTACCACAAGCAATCCAAGCCCAACAACAACCTCTAATTCACCCACCCCAAGCGGTGGCCTACCTTATCTTGGGGGCGTCAACATGGCTGGCTATGATTTTTCCGTCGTACGGCTACTATTACACAGCCGTCAAATTTCAACTGATTATATAAAACAGGCTACAAATGGCTCCTTCACTGGTAGAGGTGTTGACCCACCTACTTCGCAGTTCTCCCATTTTGCCTCTCAGGGCGTAAATATCTTCCGGATTCGTGAGTTGTGGCGTGTTGGTAATAATACTCATCTTAATAAATTCGCCCTCAGCGTTCGGTCAGATGATCACTTCTGGAGCTCAGCGCATTTGGAACTAACGATAAGCTTAGCATGGCAACTTATGACACCAACAGTAGGTGGCACTATTGATGCGACTTTTTTTGCGCGCTATGACAGGACTGTGCAAACTGCTCTCAACGTCGCCACAAAACCTTACGTGATCTTGGATCTTGTACGTTGTATTCCAGTGTTGATTCTCTATATCCCCTTGACTCCACAGGCCTACAGCATAACTACGCTCGTTGGAATGGCGGTGTCATCTCTCAGGGAGGACCCACTGATGCTCAATTCTCCAGCCTATGGTCTCAACTGGCAGCTAAATACAAAGCAAACCCTAAGATAATCGTGGGCTTAGTCTTCACTGTTTCACTTGACCCCTAATAATAACTGCGTATTGCGTAGTTTGGCCTGATGAACGAGCCGCATGATTTACAGTCAGTGTCAACTTGGGTGAACTCTGTGCAAACCGCTGTCAACGCCATCCGCGCCGCTGGAGCTACGTCTCAGTATATTCTTCTTCCCGGTATTGATTTATTTATTTTTACATCTCACAGTAATAAACTCACAATGATCTGACAGGTTCTTCGTGGTCCAGTGCACAGGCCTTCCCAACGGAGGCTGGCCCGCTCCTTGTAAAAGTTACTGACCCACTGGGCGGGACGAACAAACTCATATTCGATGGTAAGCTTCTTCCCTTATGAAAACTTGCAGCTATCACCCACACGTGCCCAAGTCCATAAATATCTTGACTTTGACAACAGTGGAACACATGCGGATTGCTCTACCGTAAGGGTCCAAGTTATTTCTTTAGGGTCTTGATCATATAGCATGACATATTAGTCGAATGTGGATGTCCTTGCCACCCTCGTCTCCTTTTTGAAGGCAAATGGTAACAGACAAGCAATTCTTAGTGAAACAGGTGGAGGGAACACGTCCTCGTGCTTCGACAGGTTCGTCGGTCCAAAACTTCATCTCTTTTTACTCTCTAACAGCAGGGGGAAAGTCTCAAGGCAGAACTAGCGTACGTCAAAGCCAATTCCGGTAACCTTGCAGGGTTTACTGTCTGGAGTGCTGGATCGTTTGACACGACTTACATCTTGACACTGACACCCAACGCTGACGGAACTGATCAGCCATTGTGGATCCAGGCTGGTGTGTCCTTTTCAATCGAGTCTAATAAACCAGTACTCATTGCCTACAGTAAAACCGAACCTTCCTTGAGTAGTATATGGTGGAATCCATCATGTAGTTTAGACAGACCTGTTAAATTCGGCCATGTGTTGTCAATACATGATGTCGCTAGTTATTATCCACAGTAAAACACCGGATAAGGAAAAAAATCACCGTCGCTGACTCAGAAAGCTAATCTTTGCGTGGCTTTTGATCAATCGGCCTCCAAAAGACTCCAGGTTACACATTATGGTGAGTGGTAGCGCATCGACTTACATACTTGCACACATCGTGTCCATAGACTCCAAAGCCGAAAAACTCCAACCCTAGCGGGCTAGGTCGTGCTATCATCAATAGGAAAATCAAAGACGCTCATAGGGAACAAGAGTCCGGATTGGTCAGTGTTTATCAGTAACGCCGCTGTTCTCACCAGCTAATCATTGAACAGTATGTATCCGACCTAGAGTCCTCCAATCGCCTCAAATCCGTGACACAAGAACGAGACCTGGATGAGTTCTTCAGCACCGCCCAATTAGCTGGCACTGATTTCACCGCTGGTGGGTATTATAAATCTATCACCAAATAGAGTCCCTCCACAAATACACTGATCACAGAACGGCGAAATGTCAAGATAATTCAACAGACTGCTAGTGGAAACCAAAATCCATACCTTCTCAGCGAGCAGGAGGAGAAGAACACACTCAAAAAACATGCTGAGAACAAACAAAGATTAAGAGTACCAAGGAGGCCTCCCTGGACGAAGTCGATGACACCTGAGCAGCTCGATAAGCAGGAAAAGGCTGCTTTCTTGGAATGGAGAAGAGAGGTAGCGCAGTAAGTATTTACGCGACTATTTTGATTATTTACATTTACCACCTTGTTGGTTGGTAACTTAGGCTTCAGGAAGAAGATAGCATACTCTTGACCCCCTTTGAACGAAATTTGGAAGTCTGGCGTCAGCTATGGCGTGTACTAGAACGCTCGCATCTAGTTGTACAGATTGTCGACGCACGTAACCCTTTGCACTTCCGTTGCGAAGATCTGGAAGCATACGTGCACGATGTGGAGGGTCCGGAAGGTGAAGAAGGCTCCGGGGAGGGCGGCAGGGTCAGCCTTCTACTCATCAATAAAGCCGACCTGCTGACTACTCACCAACGGCGAGTGTCACATCCTATCCGACTCAAGTATACCATATTTATGTTTGCTTGAAAGGCGGCTCTGGGCGGACTTTTTTCAATCTCAGGGAATTCAATATGCATTCTTCTCAGCTGCAAGTTCAAGCGCTCTGCAAGAGGCCCGGAGAAACGCTCTCGACTTAGCTGGACAGGTAGACAGTATAGATGCTGATGTCAATAAACAGGCTGAGCCCCCATCGGTTTCTGATGGCGAATCTGGCGACGACGTTTCAAGTCACTCACAAGACTCAGCACAAGACGAGACTTACTTCTCTGCAGATGATGTTCCTGCCGAAGGCGAAGATCCCCGGACTAAGGTTCTGTCTGTCTTGGAACTGGAAGACTGGTTCCTTCAAATGGCTCCTCGTTTGTCGGGTGAGTGACCTTTTCATGTGCTATAGATAAAGCTACAATTTCAGGGCTTAGCCCTTGGAGATCGGCCGCGGGGTCTGCCGCAAAAACTTACTGTCGGACTCGTTGGATACCCAAATGTTGGGAAATCGAGTACTATCAATGCTCTCCTCGGAGAGAAGAAAGTTAGTGTATCTTCTACCCCAGGGAAGACGAAACATTTCCAAACGATACACCTATCGGACTCAATTGTTCTCTGTGATTGTCCGGGTCTCGTTTTCCCTCAATTTGCAATGACAAAGGCAAACTTGGTGTGTGATGGGGTCCTGCCGATAGATCAACTCAAGGAACACACTGCGCCAACGACTTTAGTTGTGAAGCGTATCCCGAAAGACGTGCTAGAAGCTACGTATGGTTTGTCGATCAAGGTTTCAAGCGTAGATGAGGGAGGAGATGGGAAAATAACCGCGGAGAACTTTTTGATCTCATATGCAAGTACGTACCCCTATATTTTTACAAGGTTAAAGTGCATTTACAGCACCATAGTCGGTAGAGGGTACATGCGATCGGGTCAAGGAAATCCCGATGAGGCCCGCTCAGCGCGTTACGTATTAAAGGACTATGTGAATGGCAAACTCCTTTTTTGTCATCCACCGCCAGGTATCTCGGAAGAGTCATTCAATGAGCCAACCCATAAGAGGGCCAGGATTCGGGCGGCTGGAAAAAAGCGGGCACCGGTAACACGCGTTGGCAAAGGTGCAGACACCTTTGTTCCCACCGAAACCACATATCCATCCTCTGGTGGTCCCAGTTCGCCATCAATTCGGCAAGAAGGACCAAGGTCTCGAGCTCTTGATCATAATTTTTTTGAAGATAACTCCTCCGTCTCTCCACGACCGTTCATCCAGTCCTCCCTTCACCGCAATGAGACTTTCTCTCGCTCGACAATGTATCCACATCAAAATGAACTGGCTGATGACGGAACGCGCTTAGACAGAAAGCCCATTACTGTCGTAGTCGGTCAGGGAAAAAAAAATCATAAGAAAGTGAAGAGAAGCAAACAGAGAAGCGGAAAGGGGTATGACTAGCATTATACTTGTGCTCTCGTTTGCATACCAGAAATGGCAAATTGCGCGGAGTCACGGTTCATGTGATGGCACAGACGTGACGTTCAGCACACAGACCATTTGACCCTTTTTGACCCTGTTCACAAATGATCCTCAATCCAAATATCAAGGCTCAGGCTAAAGAGATTATGTCTGTGAACTCCCAAACATTCACGGTCCCGGAGTCAACCGGAAACCTCTCGAAAAACAAACTTGATCCCTCCAAAATATGCGCCAAGCTCGTCACAATGCGCGATGAGCGAAAGGAAGGTTACATTCGTCTGATATGGTTTTTTATATGATACTGACTATAGATATAACAAGCGGTTGTATTGAGCCTGGCAAGACCTGCAATAATCGGACGTGATCCAGACAGGTGGTGGGTCTCTACTTCTTATCTTGCAGAGCTAAACGTCCGAATACATGAAAGCTCTTATGTCGTTACAGATAGCTCAGTCTCAAGTGTACATTGCAAACTATATGCGTGGGTTTCTCATTCGCAATGCATTCATGACGAGTGTCAATCTATTTTTTCTCCAAGCGTCCATTCCCCCAGCGGTGGCGTAATCATCTCTTGTCAGGTAAACCCCAGATACGCCCTTAGAAAACTATACTTGTGTCTGGAATCTTGTCTCAGGACATATCCAGGAATGGATTATATCTCAATGGGCAACACATAAGAAAAACATCAATAATCTTAATGCATGGGGACATCCTGCGAATTCCTAACTCGCTTGGTTTGTTTTTCTTCTTACATCTTGTTTATCTCATCACAGGACTTTCTTCCACTACTCTAGAGTTTACATGCATACTCACTGAAAAGGAGCCTCATAAGAAGATGACCATTTTTGAGCCTACACCACCGACTCACCCCGTCCATAAAGTCAGACTCTCTCACCCTACACTCTGCGAAACCAACTGATGCATGATTGAAAGAGGATTGGCGGCTACACCATCACTTCCCAGTGTCTTGGAAGTGGTTCATTTGCCACTGTTCACCTCGCCCTTGATCCTATTAAGCACCGCCAAGTAGCTTGCAAAAGTATCAGAACTAAGAGGAAACAGGATGTAGGACAAGTCATGAAGGAAGTTAGAATCCTCATGACAATCCATCATGTATGTTGTTCAACCCGGCAAGCGCTGTAACTAACCGTTACTTTAGCCCAATATTAATGAGATATACGATACCGAAGAGAGCAAGAACTTCCTGTCTGTTCCATAGTCCTATGTCCTTGTCTCACTGACTTTTGGAACATTCTTAGTCATATCTTTCTTCAGCTTTGTACTGGTGGAGACCTTTTCACCTATATCACCAATCATCCAAGCCTTGGTAACCACCTTTGCGAAGCGGAAGCAAAGTATATAATGTACCAGCTACTTGAAGGCCTCAGATATCTGCATAATAATATGATCTCTCATCGTGGTGAGTGTCATGCGACAGCCTGTCTCTCAGACCAGATCATTGAATTGTTAAGTAGATCTGAAAGTATGCCACGAAATATTTCAAACCTGAGATTTCTCTTTGGTTAAACTCCCTCAGCCAGAAAACATTTTGCTACACTCGCCAGGGGTCTACCCCCGAATCCTGATCGCAGATTTCGGGCTTGCACGACCAAACGCACACCAAGAAACCTTCAATGTATGCGGGACAGTTTCATATTTACCACCCGAAGGTGTCTTGGCTTTAGATATCAAGCATCTTGGTTATGTTGGGTGCGCTGTTACCTATCTGTCTGTCCATTTTTATGAATTTCTCTTGTAGCATGCCGGCAGATTGTTGGAGCGCGGGCGTTATTCTCTTCGTCATGCTATGGTGCGTGCTTCATAGACGCGAGAGCTGCTGAATTACTTCTAGAGTTCTTATTGCGCTTCCCTGATGCTTCGACCGCTTCTAGCGGATCCCATCCCTTCGATAACGAGCGGACCTGCGACTCGTCCGACTGGTTCAGTCACATCAAAGAATCCCGTGGTGTAGACGGCTTCCAGCCCTCCCAGCGTTATCTTAAAACCGAAAGCAGGCTAAAGGCTCGGATTGTAGACGGAAGAGTCGATTATCAGCCACGTATATGGAGGAATATGCCAGAGGGTCAGTTAAATGCAACTAACGATGGCTTATAAAGTCTTCTGTGCTAATTCCAAGATAACATACGTGCTAGCTCGTTCTCTGGTCGAAGCCCTCCTCATTCATGATCACACACTGCGCGCCACATCTTACTCTGCTCTTCAAAGCCAATGGATTATCAGCGAACTTGAGGAGCTTGAACATTTGTACAGACGTAGAATTACATTGGAGGAAAGTCCGTGATCTATCTTCCCAGCTTTGACCACTGTCGTTCGTTGCCCTGTTCAGTTCTATGTCCTCTTTCTGTCAGGAAAAAAGCTACCATACATAGAACGACACGAAAATCTGCGCTTAGGAAACGATCAAGCTTTGAGAAAGTTTGCATGGACTGAAGTGACTTGAGTATGGTAGGGAGAAACGATGCTAGTGTGCCCTCACAGTGAAGATGATCCGGGGAGAATGTGGAAATCTGGGTAGAGTAATCGATGTTTGAAGTGAGGGTAAGTAGCAGGGCTGATATAACGTACGAAGTAGTAACTATGGTCGTAGCCTTCATGGCTCCTGACCCGTACTTGAACCTCGTCGTAACCAGATTCGCGTGCCGCCTTCAGGAAGTTTTCAGGGAGAAGTTGACCTTGATTATGGAAGTTGTCCGCCGTACCCTGTAATTAACGTAGTAAAGACATGTCTGCTATGACCGAAGAGACTCACATAGTCGACTAAGACGTGTACAGGTTCCTTAAATTTTGATATCAACTCAGTTGCATCGTACTGAACCTTGGCCTCCTCCACTCCGCCTTGAAGGTAGCCATTGAAAGCTTTTACACCCCATGGACATTTGGTAGGGTTTGATATGGGCGCAAAAGCCGAGGCTGACCTGTACTGCTTCGTCTTCGAGGATAAATACAAGGTGAGAGCTCCGTGGCCGCCCATGCTATGGCCAAAGATGGATTGACGTTTGATGTCCTGCGAAGAACATAAATGAGCCCAATCGCGTCTAGGCGATCGACACTTGCAATTGGAAGACCGGCTGCTTCAATAACTTGTGGGAGCTCCATAGTGATATGGGTGAGCATATTGTAATGCTTTGAGTATTTCGGGTTTGTCGCATTCAAATAAAACCCGGCGCCCGTGCCAAAGTCCCAGTCAGCGTCTTCGCCCTCGATTCCGGCGCCACGTGGGGAAGTATCCGGGAACAGTAGAGCAATCCCTTGAGTGGACGCAACACTAAGGAAACCACCTTTTTGTGCTCTTCGGACACGGCGTAAAAAAATCCGTTGTTTAGTTGGAAGACTAGCAGACACACCCGTTATCTTCTGTACAAGTCAAGCCCGCCAAGTAAACCAGAAGAGGAACTTTGGCTTGTGCAGCATTAGGGGGCAAATATAAATTGAAGTTTGCGTCAAGTCCCCCCAATGCGGCTGACTGGACCAGCAGATATAAACAGACCACAGATTACATTAGTGGGTGTGTCAGGCTTTACCTTGAATTTGTATTTGACGAGCTCTCCCTCAAAAGCCTTGACTGATGAGATTCTGTGAAGTGCTACGTCTGCCATAACTAGATGGGAGTGGAGGAAGATCTCTAGCGATATATCACATGTCGTGGGTAAGCACTTGCAAGATAAGATAAGATGTACTCTAATCTAATCTATTATAGATATTTCACTTGTTTACCCACTAACCACTACCATCACATGGAAGGTGATCAAGTCACGCACGCTACAATTATATTTCCTCTAGTCTTATCCTTGGGTTTGTTCTACTTGGTACGACGTGGGCGCCGACAACCTAACGTAAGCTTCTATTCGTATACCAACAACCCTACATACTGAGTCGCACGGGCTATGTCTAGCTACGCCACATCCCGGCTGTTGGACCTTCGTCTTTCCTATTTTCCTATTTTGGGGCCTTTGCTTTTCTTTGGAATCCGACTAAGCTGCTCCAGAGGGGCTATCGACAAGTTTGTTGCATATCATTTTCCAAGAATTGCCAGCTATAATGAGAACTTTCCAAAACAAATAGTATGGGACTTCTGCTTTCAGGGTTGCCCAGTTTACCCGGTGGATCGTCATTATCACTGGACCACAGCTTCTAGAGGAAATGAGAAGAGCTCCGGAAGATGACTTGTCATGTAACGGTGTAACCCTCGAGGTTAGTGTCCCAGTGCACAACTCCCTAGCATCTATGAGCCCTGCATTAGGAACATCCGTTGAGACTTATTGGGATATCGATTCAACATGACCAAATCACCTCTCTTAGTACACATTACACGCGAAATCTTTCTCTTGTGTTCTCTGAGTTGCGAAATGAGGTCGTTGTTGCCTTCTTGGACGTGATTTCCAAGGACCTGACATCAAGTCCGTTGCATCTCTTTGCGTAATCAAGTTCTTTGTGAACTTATCAAAGTTCAGAAAGGGCTTCAGCTCCGACAGCTAATTTAATGACAGAGATAGTCAGCCGAGTCTACAATCGAGGCATTGTAGGACTCCAAGGATGTGAGTCACATGAAAAGTATCACCTATCAAATAGATTACCCTAATTGCTTGTAGGTAAGAGCACATCGCTAATAAATATCAATAAGCAATTCTTACTAGCCAATGTGACCACTACTCCTGCGCCTTTCGGGCTAATACGATTGTGGGGTCTCCTTACTTCTCCTTCCCCCCTTAAATTTGACCCTGAGGTAGTATCATCTTGTATCTCTTCGGCGGAATACGTGGAAACGTGAACAAGATACACCACTTTCTTTTGCCCATCATTGAAGACCGACGGCGGGAAGCACAAAGCCTAAGGAAGGAAGACCCGGTAAACTGGTAGTTTCTGTCAATTCAAGCTGGCCTGTCACTCAAAAAACCTATATCTAGCATGATCTTCTGAATCTTATGGCTTCAGTATCAGAAGCTCCACGTGAGATCGTACACAGTATTGTCGCTCTCAACTATCAGGCTGTCGTTCCTATGGCGCTCACTCTCACACATGCACTCCGCCACCTCGCTATGGCGAGCCCTCATAACGTTGTGGAGCCCATGCGGGAAGAAGTTGAGGCAATCACGCGCAAGTACGGGTTGACGCTCAAATCATTGGAATACATGCGCAAGTTGGATAGCTTTTTGAAGGAATCGATGCGTTTGAATGATTTAAGTGCCTGTACGTTTGATGTTTCTTTTCATTCGTCGCATCCAAAAGCAAGATATGACGATAAAGCCCCCTCCCCTCGCTTCTCTTATATAAAGTGCCAACATGCCGCAAAACTCGTACGCCTTATACCTTCTCCGACGGGACATTTATACCTGCAGGGACTTTGCTGAGCCTTGCGTCTACTCCCACACACGCTAATCCTACGAGATACGTGTCACCTGGGACATTTGAGGCGTTTCGCTTCGTACATGGGAATGGGCCAAGGTATGAAATTGCAACGACGACGACTGACTTTCTCGCATGGGGATACGGCCGTACGGCGTGTCCTGGGAGGTTTGTGGCAGCGGCGATCATGAAACTAATCTTTGCGCACATCCTGTTGCGTTATGATGTCAAGCCCAAGGGTAATATTTCGGAACGGCCAAAAGAGAAATGGATTGGTGTGGAGAAGCTCCCAGACATGAAGGCAGAGGTAGTGTTCGACACAAGGTGATGATATTGCTTTCGGGGTGTAAAGCCAAAACTGCTTCCTTGCTTTAAATCTATTGCATAATATATAAGATAGTACAAATTATACTAGTATATTCGGGACAAGAACAGATTTACAACGGCGGAAGCGAGAGATATACCATTCAGGCGCCGAGATTATCTACTTGTAGGTAGTAGAGGTCCTAAGGATGTAACGGAAGAATTCATTCCGTGTTGGCTGTATGAAGCGCCAGTTAGGCTGAAGCCTATCCTTCTGGCAGCGGGGATTTTGATTAGTTTCCAGGCCTATATCACCTATCATCCTTCAGCAGTTCCGCGTCCATTTCCTGCTTGGACTTTCTGCTGTGGCACATCCTGAGTGGTTCTGCCAGCCTCTGATTGACTCGTGGATCCCATTTTTCTACTCCGCCCCTCTGCGATAGTTTCGCTAAGCGCCTCTCTGACTTTATCGTCTCCTTTCTCTGCCTCACTTGGTTCCCCATCCTTCGGTACCCCGTCCACTTCACCAGCGAGCATGTCGGCGATGCCGAGGTAGAAGGTGGCAGGGCGGAACTTGATTTCCTTGCCCATCATCTCTGCCCACTTGTAGCGGGCTGCGTTGATCCATCCAACAAGATCGAGATGGTTTACATGTGAGAGCGTGCCGAGGTAGGTACCCTATATAAAACTGGGTAAAGAGTGCTGTAATTACTGTACAAATGTTTTGATGTACCCATTTTGACGACTCGACGGAGACAAGGCCGTCATTTGGACCTTCCTTTTCAAGAATTACAGAATGCGGCCATCTTCAAATAAGTAAATAATATAGGCATGTGCCCTGTAGGTATGCCAGAATGGACTCACTTCCACGTATCAATTAGACCAGGCTCATAAACTGCGCCCCAGCTGAAGTACTTCACGCCAGGAACGTCAGGGGTCTCCTCATTAAACTGTCGCATGCTTTCTATTGTGAGGCACTCAAAAGCCTTTCCATCACCGCCACCGTTTGGAAGAAGATCAAGAAGGGAGAGAACAGAGGGCATGCGAGTTCGACCAATAGTGGAGAGAAAGTGGTCTGCAAAGGAGGAGCCGCGGTGTGGGGTGGCAATGGTAGTGATAGAAAGCACGGAAAATTTGCGGTGAGTGAGGTGGGTTGTGAGGTAACGGCAATCAAGACCACCCTGTAAGTATTGATAAATCAGCTTGTGGGTGGTTTAAACCAGAAAAAAGTTGGTACCATGCTGTGACCAATGAGATGAACACTCCTTCCCGGGTACATTTTAGATATCGTTTCTTCTAGGACTTTTGCACGATCTATGGGGCTACTTGTGGCAGGAACGCGAGTGATGAGGACTTCTGTACCATTTTCTTCTAGTACTTCCTTGATACCTCGCCAATGAGTGACTTGTAAGGGGGCGATGGCAGGGCCAATTGTAAGAGAGTCAAAGCCAAGGAGACCGTGGCAGAAGACAACCGGGTGCTTCGGAGAGCGGACTGATGAAGGCGAATAGGTATGAACAGAGACAAACGAGAAGATGTTTGACGGACGTACATTTTTTGACAGGGATTGGTCGAGCTACTTCTTCTTCTTGGCTGGGATCTGCAAGGAACGCCCATTTAAAAGTAGCGCTGTGAGAGGACGTAGAGGAGGAGCGTTTTTGTTCACGATGTGAAAGAGAACGAAGGGAGTCGAGGGAGGAAACTGTAGGAATAGAGTTGTTTAGAATGATAGATGGTGAATGAAGTGGATCTGGAGCTGGAAATTGTGTGTTGACGGTTGCGGACAATGGGGGCGAAAGTGAAGCTGTTGGAAGGGTAGAGCGAGTGAGGTTGTCGAGAAAGGGGGGACCTCTAGCGAGATACTTTGATGAAGACAACAGTGCTGGCTGTGGTCGTGCAGGTAGAGGAAAGGGTTCATGAAGGGCTTCGTTGAGGGATACGAGGCTTGGTGAGGGAGGAGTCGTCGACGACGGTGTTGACGGCGCAGACAGACTAGCTAGCCAACGGAGGACGGGCTGCTTGGATGGCATCAACTTGGAGGAGGACAAGTTCATTGACAGCCAAAAGGTATGTAGGGGTGGTTGTCGTGACGTCACATCACATGTCTCCTTCACTTCCTTCCACTCTACCCTCAGCGCCTGCTCTACAAGATAGCAAGTTATTTTGTTATTACATGGCATATCATTTTTGATTGTCGTCCAGCTGAAACAACTAAAGAGCAGTTCATAGCCTCTCTCAATCTAGCCAAAGTTACGTCTCCTGATCAGTGGGTTACTACGTTGTATATAGTGCCTCGCTCGCACCTGAATTAAACTAATATTGTAGGACACCCATCTACATATGCGCCATTCCCGGTACGTAAGTCAAGGCACGAGAGACAAAAATTTAATCAGGATAGATTGCTTTCGCCTTTATCCTACTCGTGATCGGCTAATGCTTCATCGCAAACGCGAGCATGATTCTCAGGACGAGTCTCGAATCATTAGTTGGAACGAGTCGTAGTCACCATGGGGAACGAACATGACATGTTTAAAGTAAAAGATGTAGATAAATATATACAAATAAAAGCTATAGCTTTGGGTGTGACATTCCCTTTAGATCTCAGGCAGGCCTGCTGTTTTGTTGATCCCCTCGTCGTCCAGCTCATCCATCTCAACGTAAATCCTGGCAAACTGACCCCAAAACAGCTGCAGCCATTGGGAATAATCACCCAAAATCTTCTCTTCCACCTCCTTCTCCACCCCCTTCCGATCATACAACCATACCGTCTCTTGTAGCCAGTAACAGCACAAGGACAAGACGAATGTCCTTCTTTTCTAGAAAGAAGCAGCAGCAGCAACCACAGGTACAGCCTGCAGCTGGCCTTACAGTTGCACAAACACCTAGCCAGGCTCTCGCACAGATCTCCAACGCCAGCAAGGAAGGGAACATTGGCCAGCAACAACCTTCAGTTACCCCACGGAGTGACAATTCTCCTGATGCGTTAGTTTTTTCCATTCTTTTTTAACCTAGTCTCTCATCTCATTGCCCTTTCCCAGCACTGGTACACAATCAGGACAGCAAAGAACTCGAGGTAACAGTCCAAATGGACCCGGAGCACCCAGTCAACCTTTAAACACTTCTCAATCCTCACAGCCATCCCAAAGACCAGCATACCCCTGGGCTGCACGACGTATCAACCTTTCCCCGCCCATCGTACTCAATAAACCCGGTATTGTCCCTCCAACTTCGCCCTCACCTTCCCCGTTCCCGCGGTATGGTCACGCTCTTCCCGCCACCGCCACCTCTTCCGGCGACCTCTATATTTTTGGTGGGCTCGTCCGCGAAGTTGCAAGGAATGACCTCTACCTTTTCTCCGCTCGGGACAACTCTGCAACGCTTCTACAAACGACTGGTGAAGCACCCTCTCCTCGTGTGGGGCACGCAAGCGCTCTTGTCAGCAACGTTCTCATTGTCTGGGGCGGAGATACCAAGACAGATGGCAAATCAAAAGAAAAACAGGATGATGGACTGTACCTTCTGAATCTCAGTGCGTACCTAGATGTCATATACTCGTTTTGTGTGTAGCTCATCAATCTTTTCTAGTGTTGAAGGAATGGACACGTGTGTCGGTGCATGGACCATGTCCAGTAGGTCGCTATGGGCATGCAGTTGCGATGGCCGGATCCAGGTTTATCGTTTTTGGTGGCCAGGTGGATGGCGAATTTCTGAACGAAATGTGGTGTTTCGATCTCAACTCTCGTAAGTCCTTCCATCTTTTGATCAACGGTTGATTTCACTCTTCTTTTAGTAAGAACCAAGGCAGCATGGGAATTTATTCAGCCAGTCGGAACAGATATGCCTGCCAAACGGACAGGGCATATTTGTGTGACATATGGCGATCGTATTTTTGTGTACGTGTATCCTTTTTACTCCAAGGTGTGACTCATGGCGAACTACCATGCGTACGCAGTTTCGGCGGAACAGATGGCAAATACCATTATAACGACACATGGGCATTCGATCTCAATACTCGTCAATGGTCAGAGTTGCAGTGCATTGGTTATATCCCTACTCCGAGGGAAGGGCATGCTGCGGCGGTGGTTGACGGTGTTATCTATGTTTTCGGTGGCCGTGGTGTTGACGGAAAAGATCTTGCTGATCTTTCGGCTTTCAAGATATCAAGTAGGTATCTTTCTACAGTTGCTCTCTCTTCCTCAGAATCTAAGAATTTTGGATTGACGAGATCAACGATGGTACATGTTCCAGAACATGGGACCCTCTCCAAGTGGGCGATCCGGGCATGCGATGGCTTCTGTGGGATCCAGGGTCTATGTCCTTGGTGGTGAATCTTTCTCACCTACAAAAGGAGATGATCCAAGTCTTTTCCACACATTGGATACAAGTATGTCTCATCGGTTGATCATTGTATTTATGAGTTGATGACTAATAATTTAATTTAAGAACATATCAAGTATCCAGTTTCAAAGGATCCCCCTCCCCAGACAGTACAGGGTATGGCGCAAGGCCTCCAACGTAGGCCTTCCTCCGGTGCTAGCGTTCCACAGCAGCCCAATGTTGCCCAGCTTCAAAATGGAAATGCTCGCGCCATGTCGCCAAGTACTGTACTGCCGGATACCGAAGACCCGCGACGCGCCATATCACCTGTCAATACCGCTCGCTCAGTCAAGTCATCCAACGGTGTCTCTCAGCAGACTAATGGCAAGCAAGGAAAGCCTGTCCGCCCGCGTCGTGACGATGACGATGGACTTGGAACCGATGATGGTTTGGATGGTGGTACGATGAGTGAGTCATATGGTACGCGAGAACGTACCGTGTCATTTGATCAGGGTCCGGGACCAATCCAGCAACGGACTATAAGCCCTAGTGCGAGTGTGGGCGGTGGAGGAGCGGGGAGCCGTGCCGTATCACCGACTGGGGATGTGTACGGTATGCAGCCGAACATGGTTGGCGTCACGATGACCGCAATCAATGGAGTGGGTGGGAGGTCTTCGCCTGCTGTGATAGAGAGGGAACGCACGAAAACGCCTACTGATGCGTATTATTCCAATATCAACCCGCCTGGTTCACCCGCACCAGGGGCGAATGGCTTTGTACCGCATCACCGTCCTGGGACAGCTGGTGGTGGAGGGTCAGTGGGCACTGTTACCTCGGATCTGACTAGAGAAATGAAGGCGAAAGAGGTGGAGCTGGAGGGGGTAAAAAAGCATATGGCATGGATGCGAGAAGCTTTAGGGCGAGCCTCCAAGGCTGGCTTCGCGTATGCAGATGTAGACCTAAGTGAGGAAAGACAGGATGACTCGGGGAATTCAGAGATGGCGTTTAAATTTAAACAATTCAAAGCGCAGATCCAGGTAAGTCATATGCTGTGCTCATGAAAGCTTTTCCGGGTTCTGATAACCTTTTGTGTTTTGTTTTGTGACAGACGGAAATGGCAGATCAGGCTAGGCAGGTTTCTGAACGCATTGCCGAAGCACAGCGGTCAAAAGCGACGGCTGCCCAGGAGGCTGCTTATTATCGCGCTAAGCTGATGGCAATCGAGAATTCCGATGAGGCAGAGGTATCACGTCTAGAACGTGAGCGCATTGCAGATTTGGAGCGTCGCGCCTCGGAGCTTTTAAATGAACGCTGGACACAGGATCGCAAGTTATCAGAGCTTAGTGACTCGCTTGCTCTACAAACTAGGCTAAGCGAACAAGCTGAGGCGCGTGCGTCAGAAGCAACCAAACGCGCTGATACAGTTGACGAAACTCACGAAAGGACACTGAAACGCCACAACGAGCTTCAGAATCAGCTAGATGCGCTCGAGGTCAAGTTTCGAGATCAGTCCCAGGAATTCCTTGCCCAAACTTCCCTTCTCGAGCAACGTGAGGCAGAGGAGGTGCACTTGCGCGCCATGGTGGATGAACTTAATCATTCTAAAGAGCAGTATATCCGTGGGCTTGAACAGGCGCAGGTTGCCTTACGAGCAGCTTCATCCAGAACGGATGAAGTTGATATGCAAAATCAACGAACCCGGCAGCAACTCATATCTCTAGAAGCGGATATGGCAGAGCTCCGTGGTGAGCTTGAGGCAAGGACAACTGAAGCCGAGTCGGCACAGGCGCGATTGACAGACGTTGAGAACTCTTGGGCTAAATCCCGTGAAGAGGCCGATACGCTCAGGGCGTTCACGACGGGGAGTCTTGGCGAACTCTTGGACTCACATCGGGAATTAAAAACGGATGAGGATAGACTGGTCCGGGGGCATGCGGAGAAGATCCAGGCTGTGGAGGCTGAAGCACAGTCATTGCGGATGATGTTGAAGCAGGCTGCGCACCGTGTCGATGAGGCACAGGCTAAGTTGACAGAAGAAAGGCAGCGAGTTCGGGAGCGCGAGACAGAGCATTCTGCTTTGCGGTCGCAAATCGTTGGGTTGCGCACTCAGCTTTCAAACGCTGTTGCGGACACTGGCCGCCTTCGTAGAGAAGTAGCTGAGAGGGAGTCGACACTTCACGATAAAGCTAAAGAAGCATCCGATGCCATGCATAAGCTTACAACACTTCGCAACTATCTCACAGACCAGGGTATAGTTGTAGATGAGGCTGATGTCAGGACATCCTCCAGGGCGACCGAGCGTAACTCACCTGCCACATTCGCAAATCTTGAGAGTAGACTTGCAGAGCGCGTGAGGTTACACGACGCTGTTCAAAGAGAACTGGCACAGGTTGTTCGACAGAAACGGGATGTGGAAGCGCAGGCTTTGCAATTATCAACCCAGCTCGAGCATCTCCAAAGGACCCAGGATCAGCCAAACCAATCTCGCAGTAGCGACCCAGAAACGGAAGCTCGTGTAATCGAAGCTGAACGTAAGCTCGAGGAAACCGAACGTGGCTACAAGGCACGAATGCAGCAGATGGAGGAGGACTACCAGCTTGCGGTTCACTATGTCAAGTGCGTACACTGCGTTGTTTACACACTCCTACTGACATCAGTCTTGTCATCAGGGGCACAGAAAAAATGATGCGGAGGATGAAGGATGAATTAGCGAAGCAGAAAAATGCCAATGCAGCGCTACAGAGTGAACTGGAAGCAACCTCTCGTGGTCAAGGATCCCTCGCACGCATAAATGGTCGTACTACCCCAACGCAAGAAGAAGGGTTGCGATCCCAGCTTACAGAAGCTCAAAAGCAGGCACAGCGTCTCCAGTCTGAAAACCAAGAAAAGCACCAGCGTCTAGATTTACTTGAGAAGGAACTCGGAAGCCTTCGTGACACCCTGGTCTCCTCACAACGAGAACTAGATGATCGGCTTAGCCAGGTTGAAGAACTTCAGCATGACATTGAGCGTCTACAGTCATCTTTAGTCATTGCTCGCGGCGGCCATGACGAGACACTATTGGAGAAGTTGAGCAACGAGAACACAACTCTCCGACGCGAAAACGAACAACTGTCGCATAAAATCGGCCTGTTGCTTGAGGTCGAACAGCCTTCATTTGGCCAAGGTCGACCAATGTCTGGTGTCTCTGCTCGACGGCTGAGCGTGTCGAGTTCGGAGAATGCTTTGGCATTCGAGCACCTTTCGAGCGAGCTAGATGACTGGCAACGACAGCTTGCAAGTTCAATGAGCAATCGACGGCCATTGAGCGATTTCGATTCTGAGCCTGTCATTGAGAGAACCAGGTCACCCCGTTCATGACACTTTTTGTTCATTACTTGATCTATGCTCATATACCCTTTATCACCCTTTTAAATCCCGTCCCCTTACACTCGCTTGGATCTCACAACTCTAGTTTAGTACTTTTCGCTATCCTTGGCCTCTCATCATCGCTCTACTTATATATTTACCATTATGAACAGCATGTGGTGTGATTCAATGATGATTTACGACATGTTCGCTCGCTGTGTCCACTCAACAGCCTTATTCTTGACATTTTGCACCCCGTTGTCATCTCCAAGCTTGCGCTCCAACTCTAACCATTTTTTGAAAAATATTCTGTGTTACAATTCAAGTTATCTGGCTGTGCCTATGCTTTTCAAAATGAGGACTGACTTTGCTTTGTGGCTTGTCATTTTAAGCGATAACACCCGTTCAAATAGGTTGCTGAATAAATCCTTCAATCGTAATGATACACGTTGGAGAAAACCACTTACCGGAGACTTTGGATATCGCCTTGCCCGGCCTCCATATCCATGTATATGGACCACAAATCCCATCGCTTGGGATGTGAGTCCACTATACCTTCAAATATTGTTTTGCCACGTTCAGGCTCCCCTTGTTTATACTCCAGCTGAGCGAACTTAGCGATCGTTTTTAAGTCTGTTCAACAATTTTCTAGGTGATAAGGTGGCATGCAGACAAAGTCGACGCACGTTTTCGCTTATCCAGACTTTGTAAGCAGCGAGGAAGTAAATTCCTTGCCTCTTCAAGCTCACCCTGTCGTAGATAGTACTCGCCGAGCAACGTCCAGACCTTAGAGCTCTGACCGAACTTCTTACATGTACGTTTAAACTGTTCTTCAGCCTTCTAGAGATACGTTGCCTATGTTAGCCAAACTCGGAAAAAGTCGTGGTAGACAGGGTACCTCATGTTTCCCACTCTGGTCAAGGATAGAAGCAAGCCGGATATACATAGTCTTGGCGTCGTTTGCCCGAGCTGCTTCCTTGAAAGTAGTCTCTAGTGTTTCATCCGTTCCGTACACATTCTCTAAGTTGAGGAGCGCAATCCAAATGTTGAAGCGCTCCTGCTCTTCACGGAAATTGATAGTTCGAATTGCTCTTCGACCGATTTCTCTGGCCTTCTCGAATTCAGAAAGCTGGAGTTGAAAGGACATGTATTGAATCCAAGTGTAGGATGAGTTTGGTGATCCCAAGAGGACACGCTCGAAGTCTGCGTTCGATTCGGGAACTCTGGTGTGCATCTCAGCCGTAACATCCTGCTCGATTTCTTTTCGTCTCCGTTTTTTCTTCTTGCTAGGTTGACCCTCGTCATCGATCTCGCCTGAAGAGGAGTCTGGATCAGATTCTTCCCCTTGTGACCGGGTACTCGACCATTGAAAACCACCATCTAGTTTGAGGGAGGAAGAGGGAAGAGCTGGGGACTCTTGAGACCCCATGATGTTCGGTGGTTGAAAGGCTTCAATAGTTGATTCAATTGCTATGTTGATAGGCCCTTCCTCGTCTTCTCCGATATCACTGTCCACTTGATCATTTTGATCTTCATGGGTATTAGTCTCGCCCGATGACTCCGCATCGTCAGCGACCACCCCAAGCATTTCTTGGTCAGACCCTTCTGCCGATATGCGGTCATCGTCAAGATCGCCGTCCCCGAAGTGCGATGGTTTAAGACTCAGAGAGATCCTACTCTTCTCAACCTTTAATACTATCGCTTTAACACGATCACCTTGACGAAAGCCTCGAAGCGCAACATCAACATCGGCTTCTTTATTGTCCGAGAGCTAAAAAGGGAAATCAGATGTCGACAGCGAAACTCCTGTTTGGGTAACCCACTTGGGATTTATGACAAAGACCTGTCAACTTGGAGCCTTCGAGTTGTACGAAAAGGCCATAATCCTCAATTCGTTTAACAACACCGTCAAGCTTTGACCCGACCTGAATGTCGCCTACAGACAACTGACTTGGATTTTTCAGGAATTTCGTCCGGAAGGACATCTCAATTTTCTTTGTCGTGACGTCGACGCTGTATGGTGTTGTTCATATAATGCGACTTTCGCATATAGTTATTCAATTATTTCATACCTAAGGATCCGACCTTTTACGAGCTGGTTGACCTTGAAATGTTCTTTCCATTCTTTAACAAACTAAAAAAATAATGTTAAGGTACTTTGAGGCAATTGGATCTAGTCACTAACCTCGTCGAAAAGTTCCCGAATTTGAACACGGGCATCAATACCTTTTCCTAAGGTAACGAAAAGACCATGCTCCGCAACACTTTTGACGAAACCGCGGACGGTTTCGCCAACTTGAAGGTCCTTAACTTCCTGAATGTCGCGATCGACGACGGTTTTGTATTGATCCGGATACATCTTCGAGTGACGAGTAGAAAGGGTGAGCTGCTTCCTGCCTTGTTCAATGGAGACAACAGAAGCCTTGAGTAAACAATCGACAAGCGGGAACGGCACGCCCGCCTCATAGTCATCGCAGGTGTCAGTAGGATGCAATATCCCACCAATATGAGCGGTGATCTTCACTAAGGTCCCGTTTTTAGTATGGCGAGTGACGCGGCCGCCGACAATTTGACCAACAGTGATTGACTCTATGGATAGTGTATTCTTGTGAGGGAGAGTCTCTTTGGCCTTGGGTTTATTTGCGACGATGACAAAGCCTTTCTCTGGGTTACGGGTAACGACCACCAGTTCTTCCAGTTTGTCACCGACCTTGATTGTAGCACAAAGCTGCGCTACTGACAGCTTGCGATGATTTGCCAGATTCTTGAGCGATATCAACGCCCGAATTTGGCTCGTTTGCAGGGTAAGTACGACGTTGTGTTTGTGGATCTCGGATACTACCGCATCTACAATGTTCCCAATCTCCACCGCGCTAATATCAGTCACAGCAGCTTGAAAGTTAGGAGCAGCTTGGCGAATGCTTGCAGTGATGCGAGCCTGCTCCTTCTGGACAGCTATGATCCGTACTTTGACAACTCGTCCCACTACAAAAGAGTCAGCCAGTTTTGTAATCGGCGTTTCACTGATTACTGGAAGTAAGCCATTACACTGATGAGCATGTTTAGAGCACAGACTTACCTGACTTCTTTGGTAGGAATTACCGCTTTGAGATTATTGTAAAATTCTACTATCAGATACTTGTCGGATACTTTGAAAACAACTGCGTGTGTGACAAGTCCGACCCGCGCATTCTGTAGTTCTGATATGGCCGGTAAATTCGATTCCAACAATGTTTTCTTTGCAGTCAATGAGATACGCCTGTGATCGTTGTCAATTGACAAAACCTGGCGAAGATGATAAGCACCAATTGGATAACAACAAGTCAGCGACATACCCGGCACTTGATCACCATCCCAATTTTGAAACGCTTTGAGGGTTGTTTGAGATTAATATCTGCGTAATGGTTGGGCCAGATGACGCCATCTATATTCCCAGAGAGAGACACAAAAAGTGCAGTTTCGGTAAGTTTCTTGACGGTCCCCTTGATCACCTCGCCAACGGTGACATCGGCAATCTGTAAAAACTTCTGCTCAATAACCGAAGACTTGAGAGACAACTGCAGGAGGCCGTCCATCGAGAAATAGCCCGTTACACGAGCTCTGTGTAAAGACCCAACTTTCCACGGACTGGACGGCGAGAGCGATGAGACATGGTCGTCAGAAACGTGGGATATCTATGAGTCGTCGTCAGAAGATGGAAAACTTCGGATCATCGCACGAACATGTATAAAGCCTTCCAAATCTGACTGAACCTCTACGATGACACCACGTTCCGATTCGATCCTAGTAATTTTGACAGAGTCCAATACCATGCCTACTGGATATGCGGCCTGTATCGCCAATGTGCCTGTCTCTTCACTTCGTCCCGACACCAGTCGAGGAACAAGAGCTAAGATATGCTCTGCGAGAGCCAGGGCAAACCGCGGTGGACTAGATGAGAAATTGTACAACACCCGTGCCTTTACTTTCTTTCCAACCCCATAAGCTTTTGCAGAAGCGCTTTTTGGGAGATGCAGCTGATCCACCGTGCCTTCGAAAAATCCGCAAAGCTGAAGATTAAGGCCATTTGAGTGAACAGAAGTAATGAGGGCGTGAACAAGCGCGCCGGGAAGAATTGAGGAGGCGTTTGCCACTTCCGAGAGCTGAAGAGCATCCTTTGAACGTGCTGAACCTAAACAAAACAAACTGGAGGCTCGACGTACTAAAGAAGTAGAAAATGTTGAAGGGTCAACCTCGACGTGACATGTTCGTCCATTACTGGACATTTTATCCACTGTGGTGTCTATTACTTGACCAACAGCAAACTTTTTTTGGGTATCTTTCAGGAACCCTGAAATGTCTGGGATACCAAGATCCAGGATGTATCCATGGTCCTCAACACTTTTCACCGCAGCAGTTATTGCCTAGAATCCACAAGATTAGCAGAAAAATACATTATTGTGAGATATGATACTTGCAAAGCCTGGCTTCAAGTCAGACCTCTGCACGCCAGCGTTGACACGTTCAGGAATGAGACTCAGCTCCACTCTTCGGCTAGACCTTGCAACTTCATCGCGCGTCTTAGCAATCACAGAACCATCTGTCGATCCGTGTGCATGCACTACTGTTACCACACATCGAATATACTGCCCTTCGTAAAACATTTCGGAAAGGTCCAACGTGTGAGACCTAGACAAGCGCTCTTCATCGTTTTGATCATCTTCGTTGACGCCTGATTCGTTTTCAGAACCGTCGATAGCCTCAAGTAGTGCCGTGTATTGTGACGCTATATTAGTGAGAGGAATATGCCCGAAGAGTTGGTTGGGAAGGGAAACGATCAGAGCAAGGGACTGAATGGATATGACCTGGCCCAAGATTTTCATGCCTACATTTATTCGCTACCATCATGGTGAAAGGTTGACAAGAAGTATAGGTCGGGGAAAGGAGTGCTCATACCTTGTAATTAAGGTGTTCTATTCGAATTCTCTCGGTTTTTCCTACCACATTATCACCATCATCCTTTCGTATATCGTATTTTTTGCGTTTCCTTTTAATCGCTTTTGTTTGATTTTGAGTATCCTAACGCTTATGGTAAGGAATGTTATATCAGCTATAGTTGATATTAAATACCTGGAATAGTTCCTTATCTGCTTCCTTGATAGCTTCAGCTCGTATGGTTTTGACTTCAAGAGGGGTGAAGGACGTTCCCCCACCACGAGGGAAGTCTACTTCTGTGGTTGCTGGAACTGAGCGTTTCGCGTGATCTGTATCGGTGACCTTGGACTTCTTCGCTCTATGAGTGCTTGATGACTCCTCCAACGAGCGTTTCTTGCCAGTCATTTGTACTTGACCAGCTGGGGGTCGTTGTCCAGGATGTATGCACGCGCACAATTTTTGACCGAAATCGGGCTCTTCAATCTAACGTATCAATGCTTACATCATCACCAGTGACTTGCACCTGCTCCAACTCCTTCAGCTGCTCACCCTCTTTCTTCAGCGCTATGGGTATGTGCCAATTGCCGATTACTCTATTTTTCTCTAAACAATAATCACATTAGATTACCAAGTCAGTAAAGACAGCATAAATATCTATCCGCCATTGACCTGTCACAGAACCGAGTGGGATCCAAGTTCGGTGGAGGTGGTGTTGCTGGGGCATCGGAGACTAATGTTGATAGGCGTGAACGTCTGAGAAAGCTTGCTCTAGAGACTATAGATTTAGCAAAAGTGCGCCAGATATGTTTCTTTTCTAGAAGCGCTGCTAAACCGGACTAGGACCCTTACATTCTCCGCAATCACTTGGGATCCCTTGAGTGTCGTTTATGTTTGACACTACACACCAATGAGGGTTCCTACCTTGCTCACACGCAAGGAAAGAAGCATCAGACGAACCTGGCCCGCCGAGCAGCTCGTGACGCGAAAGACTCGCAGCTGATGATTGCGCCAGCCCAAAGCAACATTCAGCGCAAGGTCTTTCTCAAAATTGGCCGGCCTGGTTACAGGGTCACAAAAGTGCGAGACGCAGACACAGGAAAAGAAGGCATGATGGTGCAAGTGCACCTCCCCCAAATAAAAGCTGGAGTCTTACCTCGACGTCGATTTATGAGTGCATGGGAGCAAAAAAGGGAGCCTCCCAACAAGGCTTATCAATATCTCATTGTACGTGATTAGAGCCATTGTTAGTATGACCTCTTACATATCATCATGCACTCCCCAAGGTTGCAGCAGAGCCTTACGAAACTATTGCCTTCCGTATCCCTGCCCGTGAAATTGAAGACGAAGCAGACGATGCAGGTTACTGGAACTGGTCTCATTGGGATCCTGACACAATGCAATACAGCTTTCAATTCATGTTTCGCCTAAATTATTAGTTATTCATTCATCCTCTGGCCAAGCCTACATTGTTGTAGCTCATTTTGGGAGAACCTTTGAGAGCCTGATTATGCTCCGCTCTCAATACAACAGGTATGTTATTTTATTTTACTTATGCCCCCGAAAGGATGCTGCTGTAGACAGCCGTGGTATACCGACACATACAACCCTTCAAGAGGACGTGGACCTCAATTTAGTCCAGATCCCACTAGCGCAGCCTTAGCTTCAACGCCAGTCTGTCACTTAGATATGGACGGTTCGTGCAATAATACGAATCATACTGCTAACTTGCCGTTATGAGCACGTGGTTGCCTGACGAACAACTACCTGATCGTCCTTGTGTGTACATACGAGTTAGAAAGATATCATAAAACCCAGGCGTTAGTCCCAGCGATACATTATGGGCGACTAAGAAGTCTACCAAAGGTGTACTGTAGATACAATGTCATAATCCTGATAGACCTGACGAAAACGGCGTTAAAGAATGGTGAATGGAGTACAAAGACATATAACAGGCAGCAAACGGATGTGTAACTAATGAAAGTATGAGGTATATGGCAACAGAGTTGTCCATAGATGCTAATTGAAGGCTAAAGCGTCTTAGAAATACATATCAAGAGTGAACAGGCGATAAACAGATGCGCGCAACGCCATCGGTTATGGAGTGTGTCCATCTACCCATTACACTCCTGTCCTTCTTTTACTTAGAACATTTTTTGGAGTTTTTTCCGGCTTGCGGCTTGCTAGTTCATGTTGTGATGGTAGCGCACTTATGTACAGAGAGGTGGGCTCGAAGGTCAAGGGCTGCGAAGGAGAGATAAGAGGTGTTTGTGTTTGTGGTGAAACACCCTGGACACTGTTTCGTTTACGTAGTTTCCGGCTCTGTGCCGTCCCCGTATCTTTGACCATCTGTGCGTTAGCCGCTAGAGATATATCAGAGGAAGATCTTAGGTGGGGCTGCCAGTTGTAGAAATCGGTATGTCCTGGTGGCTCATAATGATGCCTTGAAATCAGAGTCTGAGATTGTTGAAGTGGCGTAGGCATTACTAGCCGTTTAGGGGCGTGGCTTGGGGGTGGTATCATTCTAGAATGTTCTGAATTGGTTGAGTTTGAAGCGCTCGTTATAGATTGATGAGAACTCCTGGTATCCAGATCGCGCTGTTGCGGGTTTTGAGTATTTTTATACAAGAGTGATTGTTGGTCAAACATAGTGTTCGGTGCAGAAAATCCATGGCTATTGATAGAAACGGGTATCTGTTGAGTGTCCATATGAGGCGTACTGGGGACCAGCCCCGATCCAAAAGATTTTCGTCGATGGACTGTTTGATCAAACGTTGTTTCAATGAAAGATCCTCTGTGGTCTTTGGGTGTATTATGGGGTCTTGGTGACCGCCGGTGTGATTCGTCAGGCCGAGCGTTCTGCATCTGCAAGGCCTGCATGCGAGGTGGCAGACGTGGGTTGCTCGGGGTATGTCGGTGTACAGGTGTAGGTGCATGAAAGTCAGATGGGGGGTAATTACCATTGGCGGGAGATTTCTGATATTGAGAAGATTCAATATTAGAGTGCCGTTTAGAGCGCTTCAAATCATCATATGTTCCGTCATGCTTCTCCCTGGCATATTCGGTTACGAGGGATTGGCCCTTAACAGCAGTAGAGCTGCAGTCGTTCAGAACGGAGACATCTGTCATGTATTCGGTGTATTCGGTGTAGTCTGGGGGGGCGTTCAGATGACGACTTGGACGCTGGCTGGTATCAGGGTATAACGGATTTGGATTATAGGCAAGGTTCTGGGTTTCTGCTTGCCACTGAAAAGTTTGATTAAACTCGTGTACATCATAATGAGTTCCAGACTGAGACTGAGAAGGCCATCCCGGTACACGAGATATTCCGACGTCATACGCTGGAGTTTGGTCCAGATGATGATAAAAGTTACGCGGGAGTATTTGGCCCGGCTCTAGTTGTAGGGAAACACCCGCAGGGATTATTGGAACGCTGATCGGCCCTTTGTATTTTTGTGGCTAGCAGAAACTGTGTTAGCGTGTGAATCTTCGTTTAATATTGTACGGATATTACTTTGTTTCGATTAGGCCTATGCTTGGACGCGGCGGGTGAATTTAGCTTGAAACGAATAGGTATGAATCAAGCCAGAAGCTGTCAAGAATATTCATACCTGATATTGACTTCCAATGTTGTGAGGAATGTTGTGAGGAGTAGTTTCTTCTTGAAGTTCTTGGCTCGTTAGTTTTTGCGCGGCCGCTATTGCCTCATATGGTCCTCTATGGTGGAGAGGTAGCCCCACCGGGTTGCTTTCATCGAGCTCATCGATGCGATCTAGTTCATGGGCACGAATAGGAACGCCGCCAATGATGCGACGAGATGCAGTTGGTGGTGGTTTTGAGTCCGCAGCAGTGGTGACAGATCGCGGTGGTAAAATTGGCCTGTCTACGAGTTTGATTGCCTCTGGAGCAGTAATGAAACGAGCGGCGGTTGGTCGAGTGATGGGAGGTAAGGAAGAGGAAGGGGGATCTGAAAGGACAGGACGGCTTAGGTCTACTGATTCCAAAACGGTTTCAGGTGGCGTTTTACGCCAAAACATGGCGAGATTTATCTTCTTCTTTTGAGTTTCTGGTGGCCAAGGCAAGGGTTGAGCGGCTTTCTCAGACAGGGCGGGCATCCATGGCAAAGAATGAGAGTCCGTGGATGTAGGGGGGGACGAAAATGAGGTCGATGTGGTTGATGTGTGATTGGACGATGAGTTGGTCTCGTGGGTGGTTGAACTGTGGTCATCTGAGAACATGGGAGTACTGGGCTGTTGCAACAGCTGAGAGTCGTCTATGTCCGGAATACTACTTGAAGCAGTATGAAACGGCAGGCTTGTCTGACCGTTTAAGCCTGATTTGAGCTGGAAAGGAGTAGCCCAAGGGGTCGTGTTGGCAGCAAAATAAGGATGTGTGCGTGGATCAGGCGAAAAGGCTGGATCATCGTACAACGTGGACGCTGGCGCCTTGGAAAGAACGTGCATAGGTTGTTTTGACACACTGGATGGTGACAAAAACTGGGAGAGCACCTTTCTGCCAGATCGCCCGTGCTTTGCCCTTTGGGAAGGTGAAGGTGTGATCTCTGGGAAACCATTTGGAGTATCAGACCATGACGCTGCTCTTCTGTGGTCATACATTCGATAATTGAATAGGACAGAGAGGATTGAGCGCTAAACAACCAGTTAACCCTGCTGTCGGCTGTTGTCTATGGTCAAGGTTGACAAGTTATCTAATCCGCACGCCTCATGGCACAAACTTCCCGTGGTGGGTAATTTAGACCCCCCCCCCAAGCCTATCTTACTCCTCTCTAGACCGCTTGGCTTCCGAAAGCCCTTCTGCTAAAATATGGTCTGTTTACGTGGCAGAAGCAGATCGCCAAGACCATGCACTTGCGGAAGCCTGGAAGGACGATATGAATGCACTATTGATTTTTGTGCGCCCCCACTGTCCTACAATTCTTCCCACTTATCGAAGGGTATACTAGGCAGGCCTCTTTTCAGCTAGCATTACCGCTTTACTCTTCCCCAGATCCTAACAGCGCTACTGTCGCCATACTTGGCCAAATCTCTCTTCAATTGTTGGCTCTTGCAAATGGCACTCAACCTGTCAATATCAATATACCAGCCGACCCTGTTCATTTTCAGCCCTCAAATGCATCACTACTGTGTAACGTCTTTTGGTTTCTCAGTCTGGCCTTCAGCTTGACCTGCGCACTCGCCGCTACCCTAGTAGACCAATGGGCCAGAGCCTACCTAAGCGCAAGTCAGAGACACCCTGCACCTCACAAACGGGCCAGAATTCGCGCTTATCTATTTCAAGGTATTCAGCGTTTTGGCATGAGAACAGTCGTCGAAACGATACCCACTCTCTTACATGTATCGCTCTTCCTGTTCTTTGCAGGCCTGATAGAATTCTTACTCCCTATAAACGCCGTTATTTGTGATATTAGCATGGCCATTCTGGCCGTGTGTGCCACGCTTTATACCGTGGTCACTCTCCTGCCAATATTCTATCGTCACTGTCCATACCAGACCCCTTTTACTTCAATCTGTTGGTGGTCTTGGCAAAATCTCCGCCGTATACTACCCGATCATCATGAAACCTCTTCTCCCCTTAGCATAATTCAAGCCCGCGAGATGGCTGCTGTTGAACAATCTCATTCACGTAACTCTCGGGACGAAGAGGCCCTCCGCCAAACTCTCGGCTCTTTGTCTCAGGAAGTTGAATTCCAAGCCTTTATAGAAGGCATTCCAGGCTTTCTTCTTGAAGGTGATGCCAGTGTAGATACCATGCGACGACTTATGGACGACCAGGGTATAGATCTGGGAGCAAAAGTAATCCAGCAGCTCCATGTATCAGGGTATCTAGACACACCCGAAAAGTTGAGAAGAGTTGTTTCTTGCCTCGGCGCCACATGGTCAATCCTGGCCTACTGTAGGAATACGAATCCTTTAGAGGACGGCGTTGAGATGTGGTTTGGTGACGAGGCACTACCAGTGTTGGAATCCTTTGGATATAAAGGACCTATTATCGGCCATTATCTATCATCCACGATTGCTTCCTTCTCGACACGCATCCTTGAGCACGACTTCCGTTCGGCCATATCCATGGAGCATGAGATAATTCATCTTGGAGTTGAACTCCCTTGGACAAGTGCTGAACCATGGTATGAGCAACTTCTTGTACAAAAATACCTTGGTGGTGAGATACCTGATGTCTCCTCTGGGTGTATCGTAGCTTTGGGGAAATGGTTGGACCGCCTTACAAGCGGTTTTGAAGCTATCAGAGCTGAAGCAAACAGCCAAACATCGTATCTGTATTCACCCTCTGCCACTGATGAGCTTATGCACTCGCTACGATCCTTTCAAACATCCATCAACGAAGCTCGAATAACTCTTCTCAACAACTTTCTGTCTAAGATGCTTTCAGATTTCCAGCCATTTGAGGCTCTATCCACCTTTTATCACCTAGTAGCTGACATACATCTTGGTTTACCTGTGTCTTGGTATAATCAAACCCGCTTGGTTTATTTCTTGGGCGAGCACGCAGAAATGCCTCAGCTTGCCTACGATCATCTACTTGACCTAATTTCTGTGTTAAACGACCAGCTCATGGACGAAGCCCAGCAGATCATCACTAGTTATCTACAACTATTCCCAGATAGCAATCCGGCATCCAGAGCCTTGTTCTTACTCCAAACGGCGGATGGTTACCCTCCACCGGCTTCGGTTTATGATATAATCGGTTTTTGGGGAGACGATTAATTGATAGTAGAAAACAATTCATATGCTTCAAAAATAAGCTCAATGACTGACAAGCTTCATTACAAGTGACAACGTCTGAAAGCTCGTCACAATTCAATACCTGGGAATGGAATGAAGGCGAATACGCAAGTGAGCACTCGAGAATCATGCAGCATAGTATAGTACTTGAAATTTGCCGTGAGTTTGCGGCCGTAGTGAGTTTGAATGCAGATATCGTGTTCTAGTTTAATGTAGGGATGCGGTTGGAAAACATGAAAGCGTCATCGACGTAGCTAAATGTGATGTAGAAAGTCCCATTGGTTATCTCGATGTGTGGTATGATACTTTATTGGCCCCGCCGTGGAGGAATGGCCTTCCCAGCATCCCTCTGCCTTGAAATACCACTTCCTATACCTGTACTAACACTGGTAGCCGGCCGGGGTCTCACAAGCCCGTATTTCGAGGGCATGGGAAGTCTAGTTGCGGGCCGGGGTAGCGACGATGAGGGTAGAATTTCAGCTTCTGCTCGCTGGGCAGCGACCTTTCGGTCGTGGAAAAGGGGAATCTTATTCTGTACCTGGGCTGATGCTGTAGAAGGGCTGTTGGTCCTAGCTAAAACGACACGCCTTGGGCCGGTTGTGTGGGCAGGAGGCACAAATCTTTCTTTCTTGGGGTCAGCTTGGTGATGCTCAGCAATCGGTATACGCCTGGGTCCGTCGTTTGACCTGATAGGGAGTGTAGTTGAAGGCATCTGCACGATCGTACTAGCAGCGCGCCCCGGATCTACCGATCTAGGTGGCCTGCTTGATTGATCAATAGGCAGAGGAGCTGAGGCCGCTGGGACAGGGGCCTCATGACCAGATCGAGGAACTCTTTTTACGATACGCAAAGCAGGAACAGGAGGCGGAGGCACAACCGCACGCGAGATGAGAGCTGGCGTCTGTAGAGTCTCATACGGGAAAGCTGCTCGATCATCGGAAGTGCGTGCAGCGGAATGACCCGGAGTAGCTGTGGCAAACGTCACTACATGTTAAGTCACGAACGTGGTTTCGACACACCATCATATGAGCCTTCTACTTCTGTTGCACGCGGCAGTGTAGGGGAATGAGAAGTCTTCTGAACAGATGAAGCTTCGATCATTGGAGCCTTGATAGGGTGGAGAGGGTGTGCTTCAGAACCTGATGATATAAAGTCAGCGGGAGAACAGATAGATGCAAGAGATGATACCTACCTACAGCAAGTGTGGTGCTAGGCTTCAGACTCTCTAAAGAGCTTTGCTCATCTACGCAAAAATGAGCCATATATTGGTGATGGGAAGAGATGGGTAAGGGTGTACCGTTTTCAGCTTGCTGACTTCGAATTTTAGATGCTACGTCTTGTCCTTTCGCTTGTTCTGGTGTCATTTCGAAGCTATCGTCCGCATCTAGTGTATCCAGGAAAGACCCGGGGTCATTCGGGGACGCAAACAGGGATATCTTGTCATTCAAGAGGTCAAAGCTAGCCTCCTCAGACTGCAGCTGCCAATGGAATAGTGAATGGAGATCAATCGAGTGACGATTGTAATTCTGGGAAGGCGCCTGAGAAGGATTTGGCCGTAGATGGACGCTCTCGCTTGATGGAGACGAGGACGCCGACGAAAACGAAACATTCCTTGCAAGTGTTTTCTTCGAAGTTGTCGGGGAGTCATCCGTCTCAGGAACAAGCATTTCTCCGTCAGGAGTCTGGATTTGACATATAAGGTTTGGGCGATTCCACGAGGAATGAGTAGAGCCCGGACTCGTAAGAGACGTCTCAGCGAGATTGGTGGGATGGGTACTATAAACGATTTCGGGGTCATCCGAAAAATTAACCACTGCTGACTGGGAGGCGGATGAGATAGGAGCTGGTTGTCGTCTGTACATCTTTGTCCGAGCAATGGGAGTAAGATCCCGGTCCACCGACAGTTCTATGAAAGGCGTTCGCATATTTGTGTTTAATGATATTGCATGCTCAATTTCGGCAGGCCTGATTCGAGTTGGAGTTATAGTATTGTTTGCATCGTTATCCATATCGGTATCAAGTTCCTCGTCTTTGAGTAGTGCGAAAGAGTCATCAAGTGTAACGTCTCCGATATCAATCAATCTTCGCTTGAGCACGACAGGGCTGGCATGCTTGCTTGTACGACTGAATAAGGCCCTGTCCACGGGACAGTCATGATCGAATGAGGGGTATGAGTTCTCCTTGTCTGATTCCAGATAAGAGGTATTCTTCTTGGCAGAGTTGAGAGGGTCAAAAAGGCTGAGGATGCTGTCGCGGGGGCGGGTGATGATATGCTTGCCATGCATTAAAGGAAGAGGATGAGTTGAAACTGTATTTGGTTGTGTTGACGCGACCCACCAAAACGTGACCGTTTCTTTGCGTTCGAGGCCATGGACTTGTCGACCGTCAAGGCTGAAATCAAAGCTTGGGAACGCGAATTCAAGGCTGCCAATGGTCGACATCCGACAATACAGGATATAAAAACTAACCCAGAAATTGGTAGGTCTGCCCCAAGTAAAAAAATAAATTCAATACAACCCCAGCTCATCCTCATTGTACAGCCGATAAGTACAGGTTATACAAGAGGCTTTCGAGAAAAGTAGAAAGCTCTACAGTGAGCTCCAACTCCAACTCGGAACCCCCCTCAACCCCAAAGAGATCACGTTCTCGGGGTTATAATATTCTACCACCCAATCTTCTGGTTGAACCACGCGCAATCGCTACTACCGCTCCTCTTTCGAGTTTCAATCCTTTTTCACCCCAGAAGAATAAAGACAGGAGGAATATACCCATAACAAACTCGACCAATGTGTTTGGATCCGATATACCACCATCTAGTCCATTTTCCACCCTGAAGCTACCAAAGGCTTCAACCTCCTCTGTCACACCATCTCATGGACTTCCCGTGGCTACGAGTGCTCTCTCCCGAGCTCGCAAACGTCTTCGAGGTGAACCAGTTTCCCCTTCTCCTGTCAAAGGGAAGCGACGTCGGACTGGCTCCCAGACCAATATCATTTTCGAAAATCTGGCTTCTGATTCATTGAGTGAAGAGGAAGAGGGGGAAGGGGGTGCAAAAGCTTTATTCGTTTCCGATTCACCCGTCAAAGCGCCTGCAGGTCCCAAGCTCTTCAAAGTCTTATTTTATGAGACACACAACTCAAGTGGTACTGGACCGTCCGTAGCAAACGACAAGGCATTTCTGGCACAACCCAAAGCCGCACACGGAGGGACAATGGCTAGCGAGCTCGATATAGATACAGATGTGAATAGGCAACTTGATGGCGTAGAACCGAAACCAGGAACGACCAAACATAAAGCAGGCCCATTCAAAACCCACGTAGCGATCGCCAACCGTACCACACAAACTTCAAAACAAGAACCACCGACCGGTCACGAAACTACGACAGCAAAGCGCCCCCTGTCGGATACAGAAGTGGAGCTTCCTGACGAACTACCTCATGGGAGTTCATTCCTTTTGCCACCATCACCACCGCCGCCTGACACTTCTACACATCGATCAAATCACTTCTCGAATGCAGGAGGGAAAGGAAAGATGGGCTTACCTAGACATAAGAAAGCAAGGACTGGGACTGGGACTCCACTTACCAATATGGATGATCACAGCGAAGATGATTCCGATTCTTTAGAAATCAATGTCAAAATCGCCAGTCGAAACTGGCCATGGCGTCACCCCACAGGGTTAAATAATCCTGCTGAAGGTGAACACGAGTTCTATTCGGATACAGATCCGATATTAGTGCACTCTCGCCCCATGCCTCGTGGTGTAGGGACTTCCACAATCGCCAATTTAGCGGGAAGCATTGATATCAACATCCCAGACAAACTTCGTAACGTGCTAGCGCTCGAGACTACGGATTCTGAAATGCGTCACTCGCTTGAGGAGCAACTGGTCCGAGGTTTAGTGCTAGGACGACGAGCTGTCCACTATGACCCAGTCAAAGGGGGTGAGATATGGGATGTTGGAGAGGATGATATTGGAGAAGGGGCTGGAAAAAAATTGGAAGATGAGGACGAATGGGAAGGGGAGCCTGTCCCTTGGGAGATTGGGGAGCTATAGGCCCTGGGGTTTGGGGCACTAGGATATGGCTATGTTGATTAATCATCGTGCGTTACGCATCCCAATCTCAATTCACGACTTTCATATCTTAGGATGGAACACGCAAGGGAGTATCACTTGAGGTATTTTTCGTGCCCATCTACTTGTGTATTCGATTCATTCCAGCCGCGTGTCCGATTGTCGCGAGGCCGCCTCACCAACTAATTGAGTCAAAGCTGCCAAAACATTTTCATTTCCCGTGAGCCTTAACTGATTTGATTACAGAAGAGATCCTGTCACTCATACGTCTCAGCTTTCTCCAGCCGTTCCGCGTCTCATTTTCATCACATGGGCCTCATTCGGTAGGCATGTCCTATTAGTTGGGTGGGAGCACCGACTACCACCGAACAACCTCGAAGTAAGAGGGCCTTGTGTACACGGCAAGGCATAAAGCCTATGCATACTGCACGTTCACTGCGCAGCATCTTTATTATATACCTGATAAATTAGAGAAAGTACCTCCCACCAAAACAACGTCGTCCTCCACCTCTCATTGCTTGAGCAAACCTTATCACCCCATAAACAAAACAACAACTAACGCCATCATGGTATCAGCTGTAAGGCCGAAAATACAACCCATCATCCTCCGCGATCCCGACGCAACTAGCAAACTCTTTGAGACTATCCTTGATGCTCCCAATGGTAAACGCATGCTCTCCAGGCTGGCTCGGACATGTCATGCCTTTTATGAACCAGCAATTGACACTCTTTGGAGAGACTTGGATTCTCTCATGCCACTTCTCTGGCAATTCCCTGCGCATTTACTCAAGAAAGCACGTAAACCGGGATTAGGCTTTGTCAGTCCTTTAGACACGCCCATGTTGCAACAGCTGATTTTAGTTGTAGGTCAAAACACCAACAGAAGAGGATTGGCGTTCCGTCCTGAAATTCGGCGAACGCGTTCGCCAGATTACTTATAATGAGAACTCAAGCGCTGTAATACCTTCCGCTTTTACTGTATTGGAAGAGACCCGTCCTTGCTCATATATCCTCCCTCATCTAACGGAGCTGAACTGGAAGGCGGAAACAGCAGCTGGCCTCGCCCGCTGCTCCATGTTTCTGAATCCCGAGCTCCGTGCCATCAACCTAGAGATTGGAACAAGGTTTCCACAACTCGACAACTTTCTTGCTGACATGTCAAGCCGCACACAACTTACATCATTCTCATTCATTTCCCCTACCAGCCTCCCTGATTCTTTCACCGAGCTACTTGGACGCCAATTCGGATTGGAGAAAGTCGTGTTGATGGCTCCTGGCGCTTTAGCCCCCGGCGTCGGGCGGTGGATTGCCTCGTTACCAGAGCTTAAAACTTTGCGACTAGATTTAACGGGAAGATCAATGATTGCCGTTGAAGGTTTTTTTGACGAACTACGCCTCCGTTCCGGGGATTCCACACCAACTTCTGTTGGGTCCACAGACAGCGGTGTTTTCTCTGACGACGAGGTGGATTTCTCTTTGATACGCAAGTCTGCGTTACGATTAACAGGTGACTTGAGGTCGAAAGGGTCGTTTGCACAATTGCGCAAACTTCACCTGACGGGAGAAGCGTCTAACATAGCTGTCTTTCTTAAGCACCTCACCAGTCCACTGACACAAATTGAACTCGTCATTGAAGACCCTCCTGATAAAGCCGACTGGCATGACCTCTCCACTATGGTCTATGAGAAATTGGAAGAGTCCCTACAGTCATTGAAAGTCACGGCAACGGGATCATCTCGCTTCGCGGACCTGGTACGCTCGACGTCAAGGGCTGAGCCAGCATCAGGCCGACTCTCGTTGGAATCCTTCCTATACCTTCCACACCTGACACGTCTTGACTTTGACCTTCCCGAATCAGTCATTTTCACCAAAGCAGACATAGAGTCTCTTGGAAAAGCGTGTCCCAATCTTGAAGTATTGAAGCTATGTCCTTTAGCCAGGTTTCCTTCATCATCAACGGGGGCCCCAAAAATAACTATAGATACCATTGCCTTTCTTACGGCCAGCTGCAAAAACTTGCACACCATCGCAGCGGTCATTGACGCAAAAGGCGGAAGCGCCGAACTGTTAGCCTCGAGGCAGACATCTTCAGCGTCTCTCCTACGACTCCACGTTGGGCACTCGTGGATCAATGACCCAATTCAAGTTGCAATACTCCTCAGTCACATAGCACCTCGTCTAGAAGTTCTTAAATGGTTCGCAGAGAAGAATCGCCCGGGGTTGAACGAAGCCAATGCGAGGAATTGGCAAAAGGTCGCAGAGCTTCTCCCGCACTTACAGGGCATTCGTCTGCTGGAAAGGAAGTTCGCATCCGAATCCAAGCCATTACAAACCTCTGAAAAATCGATTGACGCGTCCACTAGAACCACCGATCGTGGCGTGCATGCGTTCCCTCACATGCGTAATAACACCATGCAAGCTTCTACCGTCTCAATAAGCCAAGCAACCCAGGCCCAGCCAAAATATGCGTCCATCCTTGTTGATGCTACACCTTTGACCGTAGAAGTTGGGGTCGGAGCTGTCGTAACACACCACGAAGTCGATGCGGTTCCGACACAGACTGTAGACGCGAAGCCAGTCGGCCTTGTCACAATGTTTGTCCGAGCACTTCTCACCCCTTACACATTCGTGAAGATGCGCCCTCATCGATCATACTCCTCCCTTCTTTTTATACCCTCCATTGTCGGTCTTTTCTCCCTCGCCTATAGGCTCCTTATCTTCTATCCTTTATCACTTCCTGCTCGCGCTCTTCATGTGGCCGCTGCACGAGCTCATTGGAAACATCCAGAAACTCCGGGAAGATCCAAACAAACATCCCCCGTCACTCTTTCGCCAATCTCTGCTACGAATTCAAATGTTCCGCTGGACGAACTTGTGGTCGAAGTCCGTCACTGAAAATTTTGTTATTACGGCTCCATACTTACCTTATGTACTGTGCTGGCACTTAAATAGGACACTTATGAGATCGTTCATGAAATACATGAGAGAAGTCAACGAGACCTTGCGAAACCAGAAGTGACAGTAGAAACATGGGTCAACCCAATGCGGAAGAAACAAATACAAGAAAACAACACGGCGACGCGTCACTACAAAGATCTCCATTCACCGTCCTACAGATTTATCATGTCCGATAACAAGAAACAAGAGAAAGACTTTACAAATGAAGTAGACGCTCTACTACCAGAAGCAGAGACTATTGTTGAGGTATACTCCCTCCATTCGAGTCTCTTCGCGAACCTCATCTCATCGAGAACAATAGTCAGGCAAGCTTCAGGACGCCTTGGATAAAATATTTTCTCTCGAGAAACAAACAAGAAACGTGGGGCCTCAACAACATCATCTAATAAAATCTGGCTCTCATTTGCTTTAGGCTGCCGACCTGAATTCAACGACTAGACTAGTGAAAGCAGCGGTTGAACACTGTTATCAAACCCAAGACTTTGTCCTCCTCAATTCTACCATTACCGTCCTGAGCAAGAAGCATGGACAACTTAAGGCTGCAGTACAGGCAATGGTCGAACAGTCAATGGGTTGGCTGGATCGAATCAAGCAGGACAACGGAGTAGAGAAGTGGCTGGAAGTGGTCGAGACACTCAGAGGTGTCACGGAAGGCAAGGTATGGGCCTATGTACCACATTTCCCGTGCCCCTTCAACCTTTCTGGGATAGATTTTCTTGGAGACACCTCGCGCTCGCGTTACTCTTTTGTTGGCGCATTATCACGAAGGTCTTACCGCTTCATCCCCATCGACCAGTCGAAAAGAATCTTTACAAACCGCCTCTGACCTTTTATCCGATCTACAAGTCGAAACTTACTCTTCCATGGACCGTCGAGAGAAAACGGAATTTATTCTCGAACAGATGCGGCTCTTGATAACTGTGGCCCGGCAAAAGGATGCAGAACAGGGTAAAGATGGCAAAGATGCTTTGGGAGGTGGCGAGGCTGAGTGGGTAAAGGTGCGGGTTGGTGGCAGGAAAATCAACGAAGACTTTCTAAAGGAGAAGGATAACGAGGTTTGTCATTTTCCTAATTTCTTTTAGACAAAATACTTAGCCGTCTTTGTAGGACCTCAAACTCAAGTTCTACGATTTGATGATTCAACACGCCCTCCATCAAAACTCATATCTTGACGTTGCCAAATATTACCACAAAGTCTGGGAGACGTCTTCTATCAAGGAAGACACAGAGGACAAAGGGAAAGCAGTAAGAAGTCTATCGTCTTCTCTTCTCGCACCCTAACGCCTACTATAAGGCTCTCGAACATATCGTCTACTACGTCGTGCTAGCTCCTCACAACAACGAACAATCGGATATGTTGAACCATTTATTTGTAGACCCTGCTTTGAGCAAACTGGAATTACATTAGTGAGAGTCACTTATACGTCCTCTAATCCGTACTTAATTGGATTACTTGCAGTAATCTTGTCAAGTGCTTTGTTACGCGTGAGCTCATGAGATGGCCCGGAATAGAGACTATATATGGCGAGTTCCTCCGACAGACACCCGTGTTTAGTCTGGAGAAACGATGGGAAGACCTTCATACTCGAGTCATTGAGCATGTATGTAAATACTCATAAGCGCCTTTTCTCCGTATATTGACTAATTTCGATGATCAGAATATTCGCGTAGTTGCTCAATATTATACTCGGATAACACTCACAAGGTTAACATCCCTTCTGGACCTCACACCTAAACAAACAGAGGAGACACTTGCACGGCTTGTCGTATCTGGATCAATTTGGGCTCGCGTCGATCGACCAGCGGGCATTGTCAATTTCAGGAGTAAACAAACTGCAGAAGATGTGATGAATGACTGGAGTTCAGACATGCAAAAACTTTTGGGCTTGACAGAGAAGACGTGGATGGGGATGAATGCTGCCCAAGCAGCACAGTCACGGGTAGTAAAAGCAGCTTCATGAAGGTCACCCGTCGCACCAGTAGGTACTATATATACAGGCTTTCATCCCAAGTGTTGCAATTGTAGAGTTGGTGTTTGATTGGATAATATAGGAAACTTGCTATCTCCCAAACCCTAGCTGGTTCTCCAAAAGGTGACCAGAGTCCAACTTGATGCTCATGTTTAATTGGCGACAGGCTGTGTAAGAATTGGTGCATAGGTTGGCCGGACACCAGTTTTCCACAATTTGACGTATTCCCCGCCTTTTGTCCACTCCTTACCGCCCTGAGTTCTTTCTACAATTGCTTTCCACCGCTTCCTCGCCGCAATTGCTCCTTCGTCTAATTCCTCCTGTCTCTCAAACGTAGCTAAACCTTTCTTCTCCTTCTCAAAGCCATGCTCGATTTCGCTTCTCAAAAAGACGGCACCCAAGTGCTCAGCTTCCATTACAGCAAACGTTGTTGCAACATGTTGCTCCGAGCGAAGGGCACGGAATTGGGCGACAGCTATGGCGTATGCCTGCGAAAGGGGTTTACCATGATGTTCGTGTAGGTTAAGGGCAAGCTCAATAGCACTAAGAGATACTCGTCAGAAATTGTATTGAGGAAAAGCAAAGATAATAAGAAGGATACTCTTCGGAAGTTGGATTTCTTCCTCTCTGCCTTAAACGCGTCCATGTGGTGCCTCGAATGGGATTCGCATTCCCGATGCTAGCACCTTCAACAAGGGTAACAGGACGAAAGGTCTCGAATGGATGATCACGAAAAAATTGGCGTCGAATTTTGTCTTCAAGGTATGTGATGGGTAACGGTCTTGGGTCGTATGGCTTATGTTGAGAGGTTGAAGAGGAAGATTTGGGTGTGTGGTCATACGCGGTGCGTGAAGGCGGTGCTTTAGGCGGGAGAGGAAGTGGTGGGTAGTCCAAGACAGCTTGGAACCATGCTGGTTGTCGTTTGATGTAGCCGCCGCGCATTAAACGCGAGACTTGCTGGTGGACTTGCGACGCAATTCGCCTGACCATGACCGTTCAAGAGAAACCTGCCTTTAACAATAAATAAGAACAAACAACAAACTCTCATTGTGAATACATGAACTATTGTATGTATGTACGTATCAGTTTACAATTTGGCTCGTGGTTCGTGGTTCAGGGACCTAGCTTTGTGCGCCTGATCCCTCAGAACCCGTCGAAGCTGGTACTGTTCCTTTAGCGTGTGTCTACATACATCCAAGGAACGCTTACTATCTTTCCCGAAGGACTCTTCGGTATCTCATCGATAAACTCAATGCCACCTGCAAGGTGTTTATAATACACCTTGGAGTCCGCAACATGCTTTGAAGTGTTACTAACGAGGCGACAGAAAAGGGAATCAGACGTACCTTTGCGAGCTGGGCTTTGAGCTGCACAGCAACATCCGCGTTACCCTTTATCCGACGTGCGGCCGTGTTGCTCAGGACAATGTAAGCGAGAGGTAGCTCACCACTATAATCATCAGGAACGCCAACCACACATGCGCTCACCACGTCAGGGTGCGTGAGTAGATGTCCCTCAAGTTCGGCTGGTGCAACTTGGAATCCGCGTACTTTCATGATCTCCTAGCCAAACTGTTTATTAGCGTATGAGTTCAACCAATTATGCGAACGCTACCTTTCGCCTGTCCACCACATAGACCTCCCCATTCCTGATGATGACTTCATCGCCTGTGTGAACCCAGCCATCAACAAACGTTTCCCTCGTGCTAATGCCAACAACGTGAGGAAGCGCCCTAGCAGAAAGGAACTTTACGTATATACATACGCAGCCTCATTGTTTTGATACCTCAAAGCCATCGATGGACCGGTAATGACAAATTCACCCTGTTCTCCTTCTGATGCAAGGGAGCCATCTAATTTGATAACTCTTGCAATTATGCCGGGTAAAAGCTGGCCCGCACTTCCTATTGTATCATGTTGCTGTCCAGATGGCATCAACGTGACTGAAGCACACGCTTCTGTGAGACCTGCATATATCATATTGTCAGCTGAAGTCAAGCGTTGACGGTCAATGAGGTTGACCGTATCCTTGGCCAATAGCAGCATTGGGTAATATTTTGCGTAGGCCGTTTACGAGTTCTCCGCTCAAGGGGGCCGCACCAGACATGCAAAATTTGACATGACGAAAATCAAGGTTTTTGGACGCCGGATGCTAAAGAGTTATCAGCATATGCGACCAGAATGTGGCAATAAACGGAACCTTGCATAACAAAACCACTTGAGGAGGAACCACACTACAGATGGGTCAATTAGAAAGGCAAGACTAGGCGCCACAACATTTGAACCTACAACAAGTGCGTTATCTTGTGGCGAACGATACTGCTCAGGAAGGTTGGGAAGTGGAACTTTGGTACGACTACCAAGGATAACTGACGAACTTTTGTTAGCACGGAAGACTCTTAGGACCAATTTCCATAACTTACTCCTGCGTAAAGAAGAAAGTGCATCTATACATAGGTAATCAGACATCATTCTAGAGATGATATTTAAATAGCACACGTTGACCACCAGACCATAGATGTCTGTAGAGTTATTAATGGCAGCGGTAACAAGAGGCCGCAGTTTGAGGACTTACGAAAAAAGGGGAGAACTAGATATGAAAAGTCAGAAAGGCAATCAACAACTAATCTTCCGAAGTAGACGGACCCGCAATTGCAACGTCCCCAGGAGCTAAAAGTTTGTTGTTTTGAGTGAAATCATTAAGTTTGTAATGCGCAATCGTCTGAACAACATTGGCGATAACGGCATAATGGGGTATTTCTACAGCCTGAGTACATTTCAGATGGTTTCACGAGTGATGATCAAAGTAAAATAGACCTTAGGCTTGCCTTAAAAAGGAAACGGATAAAAATCAGCCCGATTGAGCTACTTGTAAAAGTAATACCTGTGGTTCCGCTGGAGAAAGACAAAAATGCTAAAGCTTTCTTAGCTTCTCCAGGCCGGTAACGGGGCTCAGTGTACCCAATTGGAAGTCTGGAGCCATACGCCACAAGCTCGTCAATCGTAGGGTAGACCATATGAGCAGAATGCAGTGAGTCGATCAGAATGAGACGGTCTTCAGGAAGACCAGTCGCCTTAGCGGCCGCTTGCGCGGTTTGAAGACATGCAGGGTGGGCAATCAAGAGCACTGTGTTGGCACTGCGTAGCTGGTGAGCCAATTCATCGGGCTTGTACGCAGGATTCGCTGGTCTATAGAATGTGCGTCGAGTTAAGCAAAAATGAATACATGCCTTCTTACGTTACTATTGCGCCTAGACTATGAACCGCCCAGATGCAGATAGGGTAGTCTGAACAGTAATTTCAGCTTTTCAAAAGGGGGAAGAGCTACGCGAGATGTACCCATGCTGTTTGGACTGAAGATGCACACTAAATAATCCCATAAGTCATACCGCCGTGATAGCCAACAACGTCAAATACCTGTCTGGCCATTTTCTGTACTAATGGGTTAGGTGTATGCAATAGCATATTTTAACATGCATACTGATGTTCCATTTATCACTAATTCCATTTGCAAGATGGCGTGTTCGTTGAACGAGCTATTATGATATCCACAATTGAGCTACTTGACTGATGAGCTACAGCCAAACTAGCCTCTGCACGACGGACGGCACGACCACTGTGGTCGTCGATTAACCAAGGTACGGACTCAGGCCGATTGGGTCGGTTGGCGTTTTCGGTGTTGAAGATGAATTGAGGAACAGTGAGATCATCAGGAATGTGTGGCAGAGGACCTGTGATTGAATGAAATTCGGTCATGGCTTGAAAAAGGCGGAGGAGGAGGGGGGAATCAACTTGAAGATGCTGGTCCAATATATATACCAATATATATATACCTCAAACTCAGCGCTCAACATGGGCCTGAAAGTCTCAAGATCCGTGGTGGGAGTTCCTGATCAGTGAAGCTCCATACCGACACTGAATTACATAAGTCCTAGATAAGCTTATCACGTTCACCGACACCATGATGGACGACGAGGAGGCTGAGCTCCGCAATCCCTTCCCCTCCCCCCCCTCTCACTACACCAAATATTCTGCTCATAATCTCAACTTACTTTCCCTTCTGCGCGAACGCGCCCTTGATTCTTCAGACGTCAACCAACATGAGATTCTGTCCGACCAAGCAGACGTCCCCGATTGGCCATTGACGCAGCTTGAGAAACCACGCGTTGACTGGATATTAGATGAACCAGATGCATATTACGATGTATTTGGTGACCGGTGGTTTGTGCGCCAACCTAGTTTATAAAAGTATTGAGCCGCAACTTGCAGACACGTCTACCCAGGTTAAGGAAAAAATTCCATCACTCGCAGAATTGGGTGGAAACCAATTATATCCCGTGGACCCTACCATAGGTACGCCCCTTTACCTCCCAGACGTTTATCACCTATGTGTCACACGCTATCCAGATCGTCGTCCAGCATTGCTCGGCGTTTTACACTCCCTCCTCGTTGCATTCTCATCGTTGACATCATCACTTCTTGCTCCTCCTCCTAGCCCCGCGTCAACGATTCCGCCAGAATGGCATCGTCACGTTGAATGGATCACTGTTTTGAGCCAAAATATTATGGCGGCCGCGAACGACCTACGACCCGTACAGGTACGCTTTTTGACCTTTGAATGTGTCGTTGTTGTGAACAACGCGTTACAGGCGAGGGGAAACCTAGAATCCATGATGCGTCGGCAAGTTGAGCTTCGAAAGCGTGAAACCGAAGCCTTGCACTCGTATGTACATTGCGATACCCTTCGAAACTTTTTGTGTTTGATGAAAGTGAAGTAAATGTGATCTCATACAAGTCAAGCTCGCCGAACTTCGTAAATCTATCGGGGATTTACTGCCCAACAGCTCCTTATCACAAACGTTTATTCATATCTCCGCACCCAAAGTGAGCACTCAACATTCCTTGCTTGTATATCTTTGCAACCAATCATAGTTCAAGACTGCGCACCTGCCAAATGGGCTAACAGTATGTAATACACATTCAAAAACTTAGCAGGTATTGATATGCTTCTTCCATAGGACCACACAATTTCGGCCGGGACTACAGTTCTGACACAAGATGACGTTTTACGGTGGGCTGAAGAGGTGGGATAGTCACTGCTCTCCAGTTCAGCGTTGAACGATTACTACGACTTTTGATCGTACATATCATTGTATAAATAAATAAAATGTATTGCAAGGCAGACTAAACCCTAACCCAAACTCGCTTGACCTTTGTTGAAGGCGGCCACCAAGTACCATTGCAATATTATCAAGAGTCGCTACATGGCTACAAAACGTAGAATTGGCGTTAGTGCCGCCTCAACAGAGGCTGCTCGACGTCAGCTGATGCAACCTGTACCATGTTGGGAGAAGGTTTGGGATTTTCCAGAGAATCGAGCGCTCAACTCAAGCCTCAAGGTTTACAAGTGGGTTAAAACTGAAAAGACACAGGTAAAGGATAATGGTTTAACCAGGCATGCAGCTCAAAGAAACCTAGCAATTCAGTGATGACGAAGGCGAAGTTGACGAACCACTAGCCCCTCTTCCAGACGAAGCAGAAGTTGTAGAAGGCGATGAGGAGATCGAACAAGAAGAACCCAATCCTGATATCACTGTCATTGAAGACACACAGACAATAGAGGTTAACGACGCGACACAGGATGAACCCTTATCGAAACCGCCATCACCCAAGCCTCAACTTTCAATAGCGCTAGAGGACACTCCAGAACTCATAGACCAAGCAGGCGATGCCCTCGATGTTTCATTGAAACCTCTGGACGAGAGTATGAATGTTGGGATAGATCTAGGCGAGAAAGCAGACGAGATGGAGCTTGACATGGCTACTCTTGGCCCAGATGGCTTAGGACTAGAAGGCTCGCATGATTTGTCGCAATTAGAATCAGCAGATGCTCTCATTGGCGGCCAAGTGATGGATCAGAGTGCTGACCCATTCGGACCACCAGTAGATCAGTAGATAACAATGGTACTGCACTTGATTACTACGGATGGCGGGCGTTTAACCTGCTTCTGGGTGTGACTCATGAGCCGCAGCAGCAGCTTGTCTTCAAACCACCACGACAACATGAGTCTACGTGTCTTTATTTTTCATGAATACGCTGACAGCGTCTTTACCGTGTGCTCAGCACTTTTTTCATATCTAGCACTCAACGTGGCGCCATCGTCGGTGCCCATCATCCTGACTCTAACCACCCTGCTGGTTTACAGCCGGATACTTTTTCCAGCGAATCATGCCTTGAAACAGACCACCATACTTACCTTTGTTATAACCGTTACTGGAGCAGTTGCGAGATTGTCGCCAGCCCTTGACGCACTTTCGACTGCCGGCGTATCACTCGCCCTTTTGTTCTCATCAACATTAATCACATCTATTCTTACCATAGGCGCGATCTACACCGACACTCGTATGTGCACTCGGTTCCATAGCAGTTGGTCCCAGATCATGTTCTTCCCGGCGCTGTGGGCTACTCTATGGTTTACGGTATCTTTTATAAGTCCGTTTGGTCGACTCTCTGCGTGGAGTTCCACCGAAAGTACTGGGTTTTATAGTTGGATGGCCCCATATTTGGGACCTGTGGCTAATGACTGGGTTGTGGCTGCATGGGCAGTCGTATTTGCACAGGTCATTGGGGTCTGGTACATTGGTGAACAAGAAGATGCCAGGCCCCTCCTAGCGCATACTGCCCCTGCAACTGAACAGCCTAGCTACTGGTCTCACGCGAATGTTACATCACTCTTGACTGTACTTTTGGCAGTACTTGCCTTACCATCTTTTGTTTTTAACGACTTCTTTCTTCCAGTCGTACCATCAACAGCCATAACCCCACTCAGCGTAGGCTGTGTTTTGCCACATAAACATCGCAGCCTTACGCTCGATGACTACGTCGAAGAGAGCAAAAGGTTAACAAACTCTGCAAAAGTCTTGCTTTGGCCTGAAGGAGCTGTAATATTTAACTCAGAGGCTGAAAGAGCTAAAGCACTGGCCCAAGTCCGGAAACTCGTCACTGGTTCCATCGTCGGTGTCACATTCGAAGAAACACTTAACGATGATAGCGACGGAAGGTCGGGCTCTCGGCGTACAGGCATCGCGGTCGTATCGCAAAAGTCTACTGAGCCCGAGCTCGTCTATTATAAGCAGCATCTAGTACCAAGTAAGCATGTACATCGGCTTTGCCGTAGCTTTCAAACTCATTTTAGCTCTCAGTTGCTGAATCATTTTCTTTGTCGCACTCTACTACCCCTCCTAGTCTTATGACATATGGCGTTCCGCATCCCATAAACATATCTAAGCCTGAATGGGCTCCAGGCCCATCGCACACCCGTCCCATACCCATAACTGCTTCCATATGTCTTGATCTTGCCCACGCCTCGCTTTTCTCGGGGCTAGAATCAAGACCAGCCTTGATTTTGGCACCTGCCAGAACATGGGACGTTGCTATTGGAAACGTCATGTGGCAACAGGCGAGAGAACGGGCTGAAGAATTAAGAAGCATGGTTCTGTGGTGTGACGGAGGCGATGGCGGCGTGAGTGGTATCGCCGGCGGAGGATTCCATGACTTTATGCAAGTAGGCCCTGGTTCTTGGGTCAGGACAATAGGAGTTGAATACCCTTTCGATGGACGCCGTACGCCATACGCCCGTGCTGGGGATCTGGCAATACTTCTTGTCTGGATCGTAGCACTGGGGCCCACACTATTCGACGGTATTAACTTCAGAAACTACAGATTCTTGAGGATACGCGACGTTTTCAGAAGTCGTAATGGAGTAACGAGCAGATCTAGCGAAGAGAATTTGCTGGACATTTGAATATGCTTCATGGATAGGTCCTACGTACTGATGTATTGGATTAGATAAGACAATCATGCCCCCAACACATGTATACACTATTACTTATGTTCTGTCCCCGACTAAGGTGAAGGTGTGCACTTGTACAGTGTGTAGCCTATAATCCCATACTCTTGTCCTGCGTTCGACCCTAAATTACTCGAGACCTTGGTCTTTTGCTGCTCGCCTAGCTGTCTACAATAACACATTGACGTTGTATCTCTCTTTTCTGGGAGACTCAGCCCGACCCAAAGTACTCAACATGGACTATGCAGGAAAACGAACAGATGTAGTAGATGCAGGTGGAGAGTTTGACTATTCTGGCTATACGTGGTTTCAAGACCCACCTCCAAGGCCAGAAGTACGCTTTTTAACTTGTCTCATCATTTACACTCAGCTTGACTATTCATATAGCCACAACCCCCTCAGACACCATACATTCCTGATCCAGGAGTTATCCAAACGAATGAAGCGTTCAGATTCGCTTTCAGCTCAGCTCCAAATGTTTTGTATTCACGATACAAGCAGTATGGACAAGTAGGTCATCAGAGCTTCTTTTCTCGAATGTTTCTCATGGTGCCCGCAGTTGGGAGTCTTGGCTTGGTGTTCTGAGTTCAGCGAAATGATCGATGCCCTCAAAGATTTGGGATTTAGAGGCGGCATGTTCACTGAAACCCGAGAACAAGCCTTAGAAAGCTGCTCACAATTACTTAAACTCCCTATGGATATTGATATGCAGCTTATTGTCATGTACCTTTCGTCTCAAGTGAGTCGAGTGAGACGCTTTCTGGACTCGGGAACCACATGGGACGACTATCCGATTCCTACCTTCCCTCAATACCCAGGTGATCCCCCCCGTTGACACATTTACTTTCCATGCGTCCTGTTCCATACATCCTCCATACCCTGTAGCAATACTATAACGCGGCCGTTGTAGCATACTTGTTCCAAATGCACTAATAAATAACGCAATATTGAACATTAGATGGGCCCACATCCCCAAGCAATAATAATACTATGCTAGCGGTATATATAGTGTAGTGTATTGGGAAGTCTGCTCCAGTTAGTATGTAGTTCAAAATAAGTAGGCGAATTTCGTGTACAGAGTCCTTGAGAACGAGTGCTAGGTATAGGTTTAACTAGATGTGGATGTAGCTATCCCGGCATGTTTCGACCAGTAATCAGAAGATCGGGCGTCAGATGGTATTTCGTAAGTAGATTCGCGTGGAGGTGGAGGAAGGGGGTTGTATTGACGGGAAGTGTATGTTATCTCGTCGGAGACAATGGAGTCGGGATAGCGTTGATGTTGAGACGAACGGTTTTTTAGGGGTAGCTGGTTAGTGACGGTAGGAAGAAATGATGGGGAAGAATATATGATAGGAGGAGGCACTGCTGGCATTGAATGGTAAATTGGATTTTGACTTCGAAACGGTGTTTGCACGACGAAGGCAGTATGACTAGAGCCATAGATGGCGCCTTGCAGATTGGTATCGTTATTGCTGTCTAGTACGGGTGTATTATGATTGGATGGAATGTTCGGCATGGTCGTGTATCTATTAAACTCGTCGCCCTGCATACTGCGGGCCTTCCAAAGGCGCTCCATGTCCCATGCTTCTTTTGCGCGCATGGCGTTCATTTCGTCTGCAGAGGGGAGCTGCGATGTAGGTCGGGCAGATAAGGAAGGATGTCGTCCTAGCGGCCGGGAGGAGACGTCCGCTACTGAAACTGGGGGCGAAGCTTGAGCCTGCACAGAGCTGGGAGACTGGGGAGAAGCTTTACGTTGCTTCCGCTCAGGTCTTCTCTCTGGATCCTCTCTGCGATGACTGCTTGAATGTGTACCATGTTGCGGAGCGGTAGCGCCACCGTCTCGGTGACGAGTGTTCACATCGTCGACCTGAGTTATTGCCTGAGATGTCGGGGTAGAGCGCTCCCCGCGTTTTAATTTCTGCTCACGTTGGTTACGTTGCTGGTGGCGGGAGTCCGACTCAGGTTTCACCTTACTTTCACGTCTCTTCTCTAAACGACGGGTTGATTCACGGTCCCTAGTTGTACCTTCTTCATGAATGCGGCCCCCGGAAACACGATCTTTGAAATCGCGATCCTCATAATCGCGGGCACGGCTCCTATATTTCCGGTCTCTGGTTTCTCGATCTCTGGAGTCGCGTTCTGTAGTGTCGCGTTCTTGGTAGTGGCGATCAGTCGACTCTAGTGTCTTGGTATTCCTATTTCGTGAAGTACGATCTTTAGAACTAGAAGAGCCCCTGTTCTTCTCCTTATCGGCGCCTACCACTTCCCATTGTTGGCCGCCTGCAACTATTGTTTCATTTGAAGCGTATATATGCCCTGATGGACTGCGAACGAGTTTGAAAGTTTCTGTCTGTCTGGTCATTCGATCCAAAGAACTGACATCAACGGGTACCTTTGCTGGTGGGGCTGGCGGGAGGTTCTCTGGTGCTGAAGGCATTGGCAGTTCTTTGGAATATGGAGTAGGGGGATTAGCCAGCATCGAGGCAGCAGAGAGCGGTGAGTTATCGTATGCCAATGATGACGCGTCATGTTCATGCCCACCAGGAAATGGGACTGAGGATACGACAGAACCCGATCTAGCGTGTTTCTCTGGAGGAATCAATTGAGGTCTTTCAGATTGTTGGGATAAGACTTGCTCCTGGATAGGTTTCTGCGATGAGGATTCATGAGGAAGCCTTAGAAGAGTAGTGACCGTTTCAGAGGATGGACTCGCTAACTGAGCCTCTCTGACGGTCCCTTGACTGATGGCGGAGGTTGCGCGAGTGACGGACGACGAAAATCCTAGCTGAGATACAGGGCTCTGTTGATCGGCGGAGGGAGGTCTCTTACCAGTCAATGGCGACGTTCCAAGGGGTAACTCTTTGGACGGAGGTGGTGGGGGTGAAGGTGTTTTAGGTGGAAGAACGAGTGTGTTCACAGATAATGGGCTAACTAGGGGAAGTGATGGTAAGGATGGTTTGTCTTGAGAGCTTACACGATGGGTCATGTAGTCTTTATCTGGCGGTAAAGGGATCTCTCCATGCACCGGAGTGGTCTGCCCAGATATTGGCGTATCAGGATTAGCAATAGTAAGTCGACCCATGGAAAAAGGAGCTTCAAGAGACAAGGATGAAGATCGGTCAGCATCTTTTGAAGTTGTGTCTAGTTTAACAGGTGGGCCCTCGATGAGCGGAGCAGGCACTCGCTTGACGGCACTCGAATTTCGCTTTTCGGGTGAAGCTCGTCTCTCCAACAAAACATCGTGGCGTGGAATGTCATTCATGACTGTGATATCTGGACTGTCACCTAAACAGTCATCCTCTCTCGCTGCGCCCCTAACATAGTCATACGTGGGCTTTTTTAGCAAGCTAAACTTCTTGGCCAAACGACCGAGCACGCTTCCTCTCTTTTCTTTCCTTGGGGAAAGACTCTGTTTTGTGGCCATGGAAAGGCCGACCGGTGGAGCCACGGACATCCGTTTTGGCAGATCCGTAGGGGGTGGCGCCTCCACAGGTGATGTGGGTAGTGACACTGCGCCTCGTCCGAGATCCTCTGATCGACTTTTGAAGATGTTGCCAACGGCTGGCGTGCGGCGTTTACTGAGTTTACGTGGTAGATGAGCACCCATGTCGGGTGCCTCCATCTGAAGATGAACGGCAGACGTGGACTGAGACAGGGGAGATGGGGATACTTTATTTTTCCGGCTCTGCGCGCCTACACTTGAACGCCTGGAACGCGTATGAAGGGCCTTAAATATGCGGTGACTAACCTGATACAACAATAAATCGTGTGAGCAACTCACATCTTGAACATCTACTGAAATTGGACCGTTAACAAGCCCTACGTCGTACGGAGAGTGGTGATGCCAGTTTGTTCCCCATGGGTCAGTGACATCCCAAAGATCAACATTATCGTGAGCAGTCTGGGAGGTCTTGCGGGAGCGAGGCTTGTCAACAACACGAGTTTGGGAAGAATTAGGAGTAGGGAGAGGTGAATTAGACGGTGTACGACTTGGGCCGGGCAAGTGACTTGGGTCATCTGGGCGGTCTTGAGGGGCCGAAGACGTCATTGGAGGAAAGGAAGGCGAGAAGAAGGACGGAGGTCGTGCAGCAGGCGTCGTTTGCGAAGGTGGGACAAGGTGATGGTTCTTGTACCAACGGGGCCCAACAGGATTGTGTATAGGATATCTCAAGGTAAATGAAGGAACAGGAACTGAAGTCCAGATGTCTTTGTTATACCATGCTGGTAAGTCTTTCGCGTCAGGTATAACCGACCGAGGCGAGTGTGCCTGCGGTACCCAGTCTGGTTTAGTATCCTTCTCCTCTCGAATATCCTTTCTGTTGACTTCAGCGCCTCCGCTATCTTCTCCCTTATGCTCTCCGAGGTGTTCACCATCTGACTTTGGTGGGTGCATCGCTTGAGCCGGTGGTGGAACTGGTGGTGCCGTGGCCGATCGTTTAAGTGATTTGCGGGACCATAACGACGTGCCAGAGTTTGATTTACGCTTTGATAATTTGCGTTCGAGGACCTCCTTCTTCTCCATGTCCTTATAAAACGCAGCAAGAGCATCTGGCGATACAAAGGAATAATCCTCCCTTCCTTGTGACTAGACGTAGAGAGGTACTTAGAGTTGAATGATAACGTTTTTATATACACACTTGCCTCCTCGTACGGTTCTGCCGCGTACATCGGATTGCGAACATCGTCCATACTGGCACGACGTGAAGACAGAGCCAGAAAGAGGGAGAGGAAGAGCGTCGGCCACAGAGATATGGGACACGAGGAATTTAAGTCTTAACACGGCTTTGGCCACCCGTGAACGTTTCCTGTCCGCTAGTCCACGTGCCATCCTGCAGGTATCCAGCGGACAGCGACTAAGATACAAGGAACAGTTTGCAACACAACATTATAACGGCTCTTGTACATCTTATACTTTGCCAGCTTTCAAAAGTAACCTCAGTACTTACAGAAGTAATCGCAGCAAGCATGAGTTCTATTGTTGCACTTGGCTTCCAACAACAGCGCTATCAACACTGGCCCTAGCTAACAATTATCACTAGCCCACCAAGTCAGTTTGTATGTTCAACGCCCAAGCCGCCCATTTGCCCCACCGAGCTGGACTCGAACCAGAGGTGAAATTATGTGTGCCAATTGATGGGTGATCGACGCAATTTATTATCTTATCACCCCAATATAGGCTTTCTCTTTTCACTCCCATGGCCCTTCGAATCTTGCTCCTTGGAAGTGGAGGAAGAGAACATGCCCTAGCATGGAAACTATCCCAATCAACGCTTCTAGATCGCCTTTACGTCTGTCCAGGAAACGGTGGTACTTCGCAACTCCCAAAAACCGCCAATGTAGATCTGCCTCTCACTAATTTTTCACACCTGGTAGAGTTTGCCGTGAAAAATGAGGTACATGACTTATAATCATGTATCAAAACGGAGCGACTGAAATCTGCTTTCAGGTTAATCTACTGGTTCCAGGCCCTGAGCAGCCTCTAGTTGATGGGATTGAAACCCATTTCAGAAAGGGTATGTGCTTTGGTATCCTTCGCAAGTCATTTCAGTGACAATACACAGTTGGTATTCACGTATTTGGACCCAGCGCGCTCGCTGCCAGGATGGAAGGCTCTAAAGCCTTTTCCAAAGCCTTCATGGCTAGGCACGGTATTCCTACCGCTCAATTTAAAGTCTTCAAAAACTACCAAGTCGACGAAGCCATTGAATATGTAAAGGCCTGTGGATATAGCGTTGTTATAAAAGCAAGCGGCTTGGCTGCGGGAAAAGGTGTTTTGATACCAGAAACGACGGAGGAAGCGATTAGCAGTCTCAAGGAGGTGATGTTAGATAAGGTATTCGGGGATGCAGGTCTTTCTTCATGTTTCTTGATCTGTACTATATAATTGAAGCTCCAATCTCAGCAAACGAAGTGGTCATCGAAGAGCTCTTGATTGGCCCAGAAATTTCCGTTTTAGCCTTCTCCGATGGATACACTATCGTCCCATTTCCCGCGGCTCAGGATCACAAACGAATAGGCGACGGTGATGTAGGGTTAAACACAGGTGGTATGGGTGCTTATGCGCCCGCTTCTGTTGCGACTCCCGCTATCATGGAAAGGATCATGAAGGAGACACTGAGACCGACAATCGATGGTATGCGGCGTGAAGGTACGTACGTCTGTTGGGCCAAAACAGTTTTATCACTCATGAGAAAATTAGGCTTTCCCTTTATCGGAATACTATTCACTGGATTCATGCTGACACCATCTGGTCCGAAAGTTTTGGAGTATAATGTCAGATTTGGCGATCCAGAAACAGAAGCACTAATACTCCTTTTGCACGAAGACGTCGATTTGGTTTCTGTGTTTATGGTGAATATCTATACTTTGGTAATACGGTTGGTGGCTCAGCGTAGGCATAGGCATGTGTAGAGCGCCATCTTGATTCTATCGAGTTGGCTATTCAGCCTGGCTTTTCTGTTTCGGTAATACTCGCGGCTCAAGGCTATCCTGGAGCATACACGAAGGGAAGTCGCATTGAGTTCAAGCCGTTACCCCCAAGTGCGTATATTCGCGCCCCTTTTCCTTTAACTAAATTTGTGGCGTAGAGGTGGTTGTCTTCCATGCAGGAACCAAGCAATCTGGTGGGGACATCGTAACATCTGGTGGACGTGTATTGGCCGTGACAGCTCATGCGAACACCATACAAGAGGCGTTGGACGCAGCTTACGCAGGCGTTAATGCTATCTCCTTTGACGGTAAAAATTATAGACGGGATATTGGTTACCGGTCAGTGGGTTATCAATTACCTTACTAGTCATAGCAATTGATCTCATCATAGCGCTTTGGCCGCGAGTCATGACACAACAGCACCCCGTTTGACATATGCCCAGGCAGGTGTTTCAGTAGAAGCTGGAAACGATCTGGTTGAAAGGATCAAACCCTACGTACGCTCGACTCGAAGACTTGGCACTGAGGCCGAGATTGGCGGGTTCGGCGGTGTCTTTGACCTAAAAGCTGTCGGGTATAAAGACCCAATTCTTGTCAGTGGCACCGATGGAGTTGGTACAAAACTACGAGTAGCGGTTGATGTTGGTGTCCATGATCTCGTAGGTAAGTGAATGCTCGCCAACCAAGTTTGATCCTATACTTTATATCAACGTAGGCATCGACCTTGTTGCGATGTCCGTCAATGATCTGCTAGTGCAAGGTGCAGAACCATTATATTTTTTGGATTATTATGGATGTAGCAGATTGGACGTAAACGTTGCCAGTCAGGTGGTGAAGGGCATCGCCGAGGGTTGTCGCCAGGCAGGCTGCGCGTTGATCGGCGGTGAGACGGCAGAAATGCCTGGGATGTATAACGAAGGCAAGTCTAATTATGGGTGCCGTTTATTTTACTTACTTTGTTGGGATCATAGGTGATTATGACCTTGCGGGGTTTGCCGTTGGTGCCGTCGAGCGAAATATGATTTTGCCCAAGCCAAATATTGTTGCAGGCGACGTTCTACTGGGGATTGCGTCGTCTGGACTGCACTCGAATGGTTTCTCTCTCGTTCGGAAAATTCTATCCGTTTCTGGGCTTGACTATAGTTCTCCTTGTCCGTGGGATAGCGGCACAACATTGGGCCGTGCCGTTCTCGAGCCCACACAAATATATATATCTCAAGTGCTTCCCGTGGCACAGGCCGGACTAATCAAAAGCATGGCACATATCACGGGGGGTGGGTTCATCGAGAACATCCCCAGAGTTCTTCCCAATAATCTCGGCTGTTTCTTGGATGCATCTGCATGGGTTCTGCCGCCAGTGTTCAAATTCCTCATGCAGCAGGGTGGAGTTGAGCCGTTAGAGATGGCGCGCACATTTAATAATGGTATTGGGATGATTATCATTGTCTGCCCTGAAAATGTGGATGCTGCTCTCACAGCCCTTCGTCAAGGTAGATCCAGTGTATACAGAGTTGGGGAGGTTACTGGAAAACAAGGAGTGGAGATGAGAAACTTGCATACATGGTCATTATAACATAGTAAATGAATGGAGAGTGGGGACGACACAAGCAACAAGTGGTTTATAACAGATGAATCGATGGTGGTCGGGGCCTATGAAAAAAAAAAAAAAATTCTGAGCAGATTGGGTCACAGACGGCGGCAGGTTTATCTACAGAGAAAAAAAAAAAGGAAAGAGTCTGGTGTGACTACGAAATTCATGCAAAATAAGAAACAGATGACAGGAGAGTGAACCAGAAAAGAAAATGAGGCATATAAATAAAAATGGATGTGAATGTAGGTGTATAGGAACAGTGTGTGCGTGTGAGATCTAAAGACGATCAAGGGTACCAAGTAGTGAATCGTGTCTGTTGCCTGTGATGCCTGTGAAAGCTGTGATACATAGTCGTTTCTAGGCTGAGAGAGTTATTTCTTTTGGCATCTCAGGTGCTACCACCGTAGCAAAAGAGGCAGTGAGCTTCGCTGATGGATGGTCATGACTGATATTAGTGGCAAGGGTCGTTTCGGGGGCGGCCCCGTTTGTTTCGGCCTATAGTCTTTCGTTTTACACATGTTTCGAGAGTTCAGAAGATGTTCCTACCTTGGGTACCGGTAATTTGGCGGACTCTGGGGGCGTACTTTTAGGACTAGATTTTTTTTGGTTTTCCTTGCGCGACGGCGGAGGTGCTTGAAGGATCTGAGCTGCAGTTGGACCAGCATGGCCATTTCCGTTCGGTAAGTTGCCGTTTGCGCTTGTGTTCCTGGTTGGCGGAGTAATAGATCCTGACAGTACAGGAAACTCATCCGCATTAGGTACACGCTGTTTTTGAGGTTGCGGACGTTTGTCTCGTGTAACATTTTGCCCGTATCCATTCTTATTACCCTGGTGGAAACGGTGGCGTCCTGGGTCTGTTTTATTAGGGGGTTCACTATTTTGGAGAGGGCGATCATGCTAGACATTGTTAAATATATATGACACATAGCAAGGATAGTGCACACCTCTTGAACTGTCGGCCCTGAGGCCTTTTCATTGATAGTAGGAATTCCGTTCCCGTTAATATGACGTGGCCGTGCGCCGCCTCGCCCAGAGAAGTAAGAGGTAGGTTGAACCCCATTATTGTCGGGCAGTACATGAGGGAATCGACAATCATCCCTAAAGGGAGATCAGTAAAAACATAGTTTTATAGATGGGACTTGATAGCGTACCCGTTTTTGCATCGTCCTGATGGAAAGAACATACAAGGCGGTTTACGAGCATTGAAGGAACCACGGCGACCACCACGACGTTGATAGCCCATTCCATCGCGGTGACTTGGGTGATGGTTACTGGAGGCCGGTCCATCTTGTTGTTTTGCATCGCCATTCATGTCTTTGGGTGCAATAATTGGCTTCCCCAGTTGAGGTACAGGGTATGGGAAGGCGTCTTGTTGTTGTACATAGGGTGTGACTGACGGCGGTGATGTGTTATACACGTTAGACGAAGGAGGGCCGGACGATGTCGCTTGGTGTTGAGGAGGCGGCACCATCATGGGTACGGGCACTTGCCCAGGAGGCGGATATGCATTAGGAGGTAATGGCCCATATGGTACTGGGGAGATACCGTTGGGGCTGAAGGGCGGCTGCCCCGGTAGGGCAGCTTCTGAGGGGGAATGACCATGCCCTACGTGAGTTGCAGATGGGGGTGACATGGGCGGCATAGGGTGAATGCCGTTCGGTGGTTGGAAAGGAGGGGGAGTGAAATAGGTTGGAGTAAAGGGTTGTACATTTATAGGATCATAAGAAGTTACATATTGAGGAGGAGGAAGAGAACCTGGATAGTACTGCTGAGGGTGGGCAAAGAGACATGATGCACCATATCGACAAGCCGGAAAATATCTGCATGGGATCAATTTTGCTATCTCTGGTGGCGGGAGGTTACCTAAGCCACCTGGTCCACCATTCTCGCCTGTATGTTGGGGAGGATGAGGATAGTATCCTACTCCCCCTTCGAGTGGAGGGGATAGACTAGAGTTTATGCTGGGATAGTATGCGTAATTCACGGATGGGGACGATCCATATTGATATCCCTGTTCTGCACTGCCATCGACGCCTTGAGGGCCTGTGGGCAGGTCGGGGGGAGCTCCTAATGTTTTATCCTGTGCATGGCCAAGCAGGTCTAGGATATGTTGGTCAGATGTATATGTTGTTGGTGGGCCTTGACTGGAGCCGTTCCGTGGGTCAGCACCTGAAGACACGACGTTGAGAATGGATTTAGAGATTGGAGAGATGACGAGCCTTTATCTAGGAGAGCCTTTATGACCTCGACATGACCGTTTTTAACGGCTTCAATGAGGGGAGTTGCACCGGTGTGATCTAGGGGGTAAAGATGAGTTTATTCAGCGATTTGAGGTCAATTAGGGGGCGGTTCAAGTCGCGGAAGAGATGGGACGCGTACCTTTGACTTCGATGTCTACGTCTGTAGCGTTGTTCAATAAGCCTTGCACGGTTTCCAAGTCACCCGACGAGCAGGCCTTCCAGAGAGCAGAGACCATTTGGGATTAGTTTGAAGAAGGAGAGTGAGATTAGGGCCAAGATATATGCTGGAATAGCAAGTAAACACGCGGGGCAGATGGGCGACACGACGATAAAAGATTTACTGAAACCGGGACAGTCGGAAAAGGTCAGCACAGTGAAAGAAAAGAAAAAAAAAAAAAAAAAAGAATTGGGAGCGTGGGCAGATTTCAGATCGATCTTGGCCTTACTTACATACGTGGCTTCTTTTCTCCGAGTTGCCGACGTGGCGACCGCCCTTCCGCGTCAAATTCTTGAGCTCACGCTGTCGTAGGTCTTTCACATCACTTGTCAATTAATTCATTATCATATCCTATAGTCTATGCTCTACCCATATACTCATACTTTTTCTAACCCCAGCTTTTGCAACAGTTGTCGTGCTGGCCCACCCGCAGCTGGTGGTAGCTCTAGCTCTCGTGAGGGAGGCAACTCCATCAACTCTCGTACTGCAGTTCTTGTATCCTTCCCTGGATTTGATCAGACAAACAAACAGTCAGGGATCAACCAATGATTCTCATCCAGTATACGTACCGTTGTATAACACATCATATATCTGAAAGGTAAAACCCCCCCAATCAGCAAGTTGACAACAGGCTAAATAAATCACTCACACTATTGGCGATGGGCGCATTAACTCCTAATTCTTCAATGATCGTTTTGACACCTTTTGTCGTCGAAACTCCTTCTGCAACGCTACCCAGCGTCTTTGTGATCGTGTCCAGTGATTCACCCTTCCCTAATCGAAAGCCAACAGTATAGTTCCGACTGTTCGAAGAACTGCACGTCAAGAATAGGTCTCCAACACCTGCAAGGCCCAAAAAGGTTAACGGCGATGCTCCATACGCAGTTCCTATGCAGGTCATCTCAGCCAAACCTCTAGTGATGATCACTGCCACCCGGTCAGCATATACCGAACTACCACGTTGGCAGTATCAAGCACTCACTAGCTCTTGTGTTGTTTTCAAACCCTAGTCCGTCCGACATGCCTGACGCGATGGCGTACACGTTCTTCAACGCCCCTGACAGTTCAATGCCAATAGGGTCTGCACCAGTGTAACTTTGTATCTCATTAGCCAAGTCGTACACCTTTACTCCTGGGGTCAAACTTACCAACGAAAATGAGGCTGATGAAAGAGGACAGAGGCTTTATTGGCCTCTGATTCTGTGAAAGAAGCGACCGAGACTGAGGTTGGTTGCCGTTCGACGACTATAAGAAATGATGAGACACAGACATGCTCCGTGATAAAATAATTCTCTTACTTTCTTTTGCAAACGAGGGGCCCGACTACATCACATTATTAGGCCATTATCAAATGAAGCCAAAAGAAAAGCGCACGATGAAAGTCGCTGCTTTAGCAACGTCCGGGCCACATGCATCAGCAATGATTTCCAATGTCAATGCGTGGGTTCCAACTTCTATGCCCTTGTTCACAAAAATCATCAACGGCATCTTTTTCGTGTTGAGTTGGGGTTGCAAAATCATCAGATTCTCTCTTTTAGTGTCAAGCACTAATGTTAGATATTGTTATAGATCGATCAAGAGTGTTGGGAATTACCTTAGGAACTGTGTCGGAATCGCAAACAGGAGGACATCCATTTTGTCCATGAGCTCTTTGCCTGGCAATTCAGGGCCTACAGCGGTGATATTAGTTGGAAACTGATGATCCCGGAGATACACTGGATTGCGGTGGTGAAGATTGAAGTGCGTCACAATGGACTCGTCACGAGCCCACATATATACTTCATGTTGAGAGTCACCCAAATGTGAGGCCAAGCATGAACCAAAGTTTCCACAGCCAAAAATGAGGACACGGGAGCTGTGAGGAGGGAGTTCCTTGAATGCAGACATGTATCGCCCAAAAGAGGGAGTCAATGTGAGGTTTTGAAGAGTTATACGATGTGAGTATCTGGAAGAGCAGCGAAGGAGAGAATGCAAGGGGTATCTTATGACCATACAAGCATGAAGGCAAGAGGCAAATAATTTAATTGAGCTATGGCACAAGCCTTGGGGCCAGGCACACCGTCACCGCACCCAAGTCTATATATCGTATGGTGTCACGTGCGCCACGTTACACAGCTCTTCCATTGACAAGTTGTCTGTCCTCAACATAACCATGCCCATCCAGGATCGCACAAACGAGTTCAGAACATGTACGGACTCTATACGAAGTCGCTCAACAATGCCTGGTCGCAATTCCGAAGTAAAACAGCGCTTGCTCCCATCACATAGCAGACCCAGTGGTACCAGAAGCGAGTTCTCTCGCATGGCCTCCGCTATCGGAAAAGACATTAGCAGCGCTTCTCTCAAGCTTAATAAACTTGCACAGTGTGAGCAGGGCAAATACTATCATGGGCGTCACTGACCCCGACGGCTGTTTCTAGTGGCAAAACGAAAGACATTGTTTGACGACCGACCTGTGGAGATCAGCGTACGCTTTCATATTCTCGTCTTGAAATGCTGTCTTCCAACTCTTCATCAAGGAATTGACCTTCATCATCAAGCAAGACATTGCACATATCAACAAGCAAATTGCTGCCCTCCAGACCTTCCGCAAGCAGCAGAATGCCCAAGGTGCATCGAAAACAGTCGAAGGAAAACAGATCGACGAACACAACAACAACATTGTGATGATGCTACAGGGAAAATTGGCGACCACTAGCATGACTTTCAAGGATGTCCTTGAAGTACGAACACAGGTGGGTCCCACCTGGCCTTCATGAACCTCCTTTCATATCGTACTTTGCAGAACATGAAAGAGTCGAAAGATAGGACTGAGCAGTTCATGTATTCAACAGCTTCCGCCGCGAACCAGACACCCTCAAGTCTGTCCATACTGTAAAATGCGTCACGACTCACTGACTTCTGTGTAGATTCCCTACTATACAATCCTTCGCGCAATGACCCAATGAGCGATGGCAGCCCGAGTCGTTTGAATTCCAAGGGTAAAGGCAGAGCTCCCCGGGATGGCGATCTTCTAGCTCTGGACCTCACTTCCGCAGAAGAAGGTGGAGGAGCGCAAGGCGCGTATCAGCAAATGCAGATGATTGAACAACAGGTACTACTTCCCCCCTCGCCCTCCTCATAGATTGACCATCTCGGCAGGACTCGTACATTCAATCCCGCTCAACAGCAATAGAATCAATAGAATCTACCATTGCCGAACTTGGCCAAATATTTACTCAACTGGCTAATATGGTAGCAGAACAACGAGAAACGGTACAACGCATCGATGCAGACACCATGGACATCCAGTCCAATGTGCTCGGTGCACAGCAGGAGCTTGTGAAGTACTGGGGCAGCATGGTCAACAGCCGCTGGCTAATGTTAAAGGTGTTCGGTGTTCTCATCATCTTCGTAAGTATATCCTTCCCTTCATAACCCAGCACTCTTTCATGATGATACTCTAGTTCCTGGTCTTCATTTTGGTCTCAAAATAATCCTCAATTTCACTTCGAGTATTCAATGGACACTTGCTTGCCTTTCTACACGCGTCAAATGACCGACATAATAATGGTGTATATAATTTTCGGACATTGGAGACTAACCGACTGGTATCGCGTTAACTCCAGTTCCCCATGATCTCCCGCTAGACCGAGACTTTGAGCGTTTCTTGTGCTCCGTACCACCACGATGCGTCTCCCCGTCATCAATATCCCCTACAGTCCATGTTTTACGCATAGTTGATACTGGCTCGATACCAGAAGTCGTGGAATATCGTTGTGGTTTATCGTAGATTATTGGAAATGTAGTGCCTTCTGTAGCAGCTTTCTCACCACGTTCTTTCTAAATAAAACAATTTAAACCTGGTCAGCCAATCCTTTTGTGTGGTAGCTGGATCTTACTCTCTGTCCGAGTAGCTGTTTGTTTCGTTGCTTAACTTTTTCTAGCCTCTGCTCGCTTTTCCCACCGCCCCCCGCAGTAAGCTCCACATTTATCATACGTCCTTCAAGAGTCGATTGATGCAACTTGAGTGCTTGTTGGAGAGCATTGCGATGCGTGAACTCTAAGAATGCACAACCCTTGGACTTGCGGGTTGGTTTACCAGAAGTTGATTTAGGCGTCAGCAAGCGTACTTCAGGAAGAGGGTCTGCGTGCGAAGTTGGTTGATTTTGGGTTGACGAGATTGAGGAACTCACCGCAGGCGCCAAAATGCTTCTTTATAGCCTCAAGAGACGTTGTATATCTAAGGTTGCCTTTGGAATACTTTAGATCCAACTATGGATGTGGTGCAGCCATGGGACACACCTAGAAATAATATGAAGCGCTGCTTCACTGGTGTGTTTGTTGACGATAGCTCCTGATTAGCGTTGTCCACAGACTTTTTCCGCTTCGCGATGGGGCTTCCTTCCGCGAGAGTGTCCGCCTCCGTATCCCGCCGCCTCTTTTTCGACGTACCAGCCTCCTCCGCCGTCTGGCTTTTACTCTTAGCCTGACCGCTGCTACTAGGGACATGCGTGGCCGATTTCGACTTCTTCGGCTCGACCACCTTCTCCATTTCCACGACACCATCTTCGAGATCAAGCGTATCTTGATCTTCCAAGACAGGTACATCGCGACCCTCCGAGTCAGTGGCCCCATCTTTGTTGCGCCCTTTGCTAGGTTTGCCTTGCCGAAATGCAATCCCTTTCTTCTGTTTCTTGGTGAGCTTGACCGCCTTTTGGGGTGCGCTCATCGATGAATCCGCACTTTGGGCGTCACCGAATAAGGAAACAAGTGTGTGCAATGGGCTCCCTAGCAAGCTCCCAGCTTTGAATTATGAATTAGCAAGGAGCTACAGCGACAATATCCAATACACGTGACATTTTGCCTGGAAGTAATTGCATACAGTCTAGCAAGGGCTTCTCTCAATACGCATTGCGTACCACTCCCATTAATATTACACTATTATTGCCTGCCCTACACGGGTTTATCCTATCATATGTCCCCAAACATGCCTCAAAACGTTGGATCGAATTAATATAGCCTAGTACATAGTTAAAAGAGCTGTTAACTTTATATTCTCAAAAAGCGTGTCTGAACTTACTTCTGTAACAGACAGCCTGTCGATATAGTATAGCGCTGGCGGCTAGCGGCCACGAGCGAGAGCCCAAACGCTAGTAAATGATGCTGACTTCATTCTAGTGTCAATGATCCGACAGCATCTCCAGCCCCTTGAACCTCTTTTTCGCCTTCCTCGTCTCTTCTGTGCAAATGTCGAGGCACAGGTCTTAAGATCGGGCTAGCCAATACCATAGACGATCGCAATGTAGGGCTGGATGTCATGCTCAGAGGTCGAGGGTAGGAGCCACTGATTGTTGGCGAAGATGTTGCAGAACTAACAGCGGATCCCGGAATATTCACTGGTATTGAGATTGGGAGTCGGGCATTACGCCCATTCATGGGTGGGCCTACGCTAGGGTGATTGTCACGTAAGTACGATATGGACGGGGAAACTGCTCGACGCTTGGAAGCAGATGAATATGGCTCAAATCGATCGTCCACTGAAATATTAATTAGGCTCTAAGCTCACCCCATTCTTTTGGATACTCACATTTCCGTTTATTGGATCGAACAGCACTTGTGGTGGGAGGTGGAGTATACCTCCATTGATTTATGGGTGCCGACATTGAGGTGAGTGAAGGGGAACCAGATGGCTGTTTTGAATTAGCCAATAGGCTATCATGAGGAACAAGGCGACCGACCAGGTCAACATCCATAGCTGTAATCCCAAAGCTAGAGTTCTCAGAAGTACTCATGCCGAGATCGTCACCGTTGACGCTGCCTGCGGGGGTATGTAATTTTTGTATAGCAATTGGTTCACTCCCACTTGCGCCGGAAAAGGTAAAGTCTTCTGCTTGTTCATCATCATCACTAGGCGTATCCTCCCGCCGAGGTTCCTCCTGCCCTGCTTCCTCCGGGTACCGACCGCGATCCGCAGCCACTCTCGGTGTGCGAGGTGGCACCGGAAGCTCAGAACAGGAGGTGATGAGCCGCTGAAAGGCGGCCTCCGATTTTACTTCGTTTTCTTCTGGTCTTAACTCTGCGAGGAGATTTAGGATGCGGGGCGGCTTGAGCTAAATTATATCAGACGAGTATTCTAGCGCTAGAGTAGATGGGGCATACTGGATATGATATTCGTCGACTAGGCAAAGGTGAGAAGGAATCCTGAGCATCCATACTGGCAGACGATCGCCTGCGTGGGGGAGTTCTGGGGTTTCTTGAATGTGTGACCTTTCCCCTTGGCTCATCTTGTTTGTATTCCAAAGCCTTCAAAGGAGGAGTAGGATTTTCAGAGCTTGCAGAAGAGCTATCTGTTAGCATTCGCTCTCGATCACTTTCGAGTTCCTCAGCCAGCATCAGGCTCTGACTACGCCTCCTGGAATGGAGGGTGAAAGATGAAGCCAGAGGACTGTGAAGTCGGCTTTCTGAGAGATAGCCAGCCTTTGGTGCTAGAAGGCTGGGCCGCCGAAACCGCTGTAGCAAGATATTAGAATCATCAAGTGCCATTGAGCTTGGTAGCAGGGGATTCGACAACGAGGGAAGAGCGAAATCAGTGGACGACGTTGGAAACGACGGGCGAGAAGATGCTTTGGGCATGATTCTGCGGTAGGAGTTGGCTCCTTAGCTAAAGGTCAAGGTCAAGGTCAAGGTCAGAGGTAGTGGATAGGAAGTGTCGGCTCGGCTCGTGACGATCGTTACACTCGGCGATAATGGGGATATTGTCACATCTCACTTAGTACATACATACTAATTATATTACATGACAACCTATATATCATATCACAGATTCGAGATGATAGATTTACCGACAACATAGGTGGACGACACCAAAAGACCTAAACAACACTGGTGAGTTTCTGTTTGATAACTACAAATGAACTCCATTTACCCAATATACTATATCCGAGCATGGATATAAGATTAGCCCGCTATCGATGTTAAAAAAAAGGGTTCAACAGAAACCAAGGGCGCTTAGTAGTTGGTTGCTCACTTTAGCAGGGTCTCCTGTAATATAACCACGAGTATACCCTATGCGGGATACCGACCATAGGGCACAGATAGAGGCCGCGAAAATAGGAAACTTTAAGCCGGTAATTATTGTAGTGGCATATATTACGGGTATGTTCTCCAGCGTATTCTGGTGAACACCTGGGCAAAGAGTTATAATGACTGACAGAGCACAGATTCCATGCTCACGTTGTGCGCAATTGAATATCAAGGCATCTTTTGAGGCTGCCACTTCCGACTTCTCAGCGTACACTGAACGTCGATTAATTGGTCGTCGTCCTTGCCATAATCAGTCTACTCACTTTGGGGGTATTTGATGCCGGAACGACGCCTCCATTTGCTAACCAAAAAGTTTTGGCCTGCAAGAACGAAAATTGTCGATAGCAAAGAAGCGCCGACATAATGGAATCTGAAGAGGTGTTGATGGCGATTTACAAGCTGGACAGCGTAGTACTTACCCTTCTGGAACTGTGAAGGTGGTAGACATATTGGCTGAATTTAAATGGCTATTATTGCATCCATTTCTTTTGGGTTTATATAGTGATGAGATGACAAATAAAAAAACCCACGGAGCTGTGTCGACGCGTCAGCAATGTCGAGCGCTGCCAGTGTACTTACGCGTCCTGCCGAAAGTAAGTAATATGTGTTACCACGTCAATCACGTGTTACGATATTTAACCGTATTGATCGGAATTCGGAAACAAATTTTTGTGTGGTTATCATGGCAAAACGTCAAGCGGCCGAACCTGCGGATCCTTCTACAAGAACAACGCGAGCGTTTAACCAAGTAGCTGAGAGCAATGGAATACGTGATGGTAACACAACAGATGATATTGGTGAATTCGAGGATGCATGGGAGGACGAGCTTGAAAGCGATGAGGAAGTAGTTGATGCAGAAGGCAGCGAAAAGGAAGATGGTATATATCTGCGTAGTCCATGTGGCAGGGCTAATCCAAATCTGCAGGCATGGATGTTGATGAGGCTTTGCCACCTATCGAGGAAGGCGAGGAGCAACTTCTACCCCCAGATGTATTCATTCCAGGAACTCATGTACTCGGGAAAGATGAAGTTCTGGAGGCCGACGACTCAGTTTACCTCATGCGTCACTCTATGAATGTAACCTGGCCATGTCTTTCCTTTGATATACTACGAGACAATCTGGGTGACGAACGTCAACGCTACCCTGCCACTGCATATATCGTTGCTGGTACGCAAGCAGATGCCGCAAAAAATAATGAGATCGTTGTCTATAGGTTGAGCTCATTACATCGAACACAAAAGGATGGTGGTAAGTAAGGCCTCTATGATCCTGACCCATCGTGACGCTTGCGTTTTTGAGAATAGATGAAGAAAATTCTGATAATGAGGACGAAGACGATGACAACCTAGATGAGGATCCAGTACTCGAGTATCGGTCTGTGCCACACGTTGGTGGCGTTAATCGGATTCGTGCACAGCCCCTGCCTCCATCAGCTCATTTGCCACCGGTTTCTCAGCCGTATTATGTCTCGTCTTGGGCGGAAACGGGAAAGGTTCATATCTTTGATGTGCGCCCACTAATAGAGTCGTTGGATGTCCCAGGATATACGTACGACAAGTCACGCTCTCAAAATCCTATATTCACCGTCAATTCACATGGAAAGGCGGAGGGTTTCGCAATGGACTGGGCCTCTTCAGGACCTTCCTCGTTACGACTACTGACCGGCGACGTGCATGCCAAAATATATTTGACAACATCCTCACCCAATGGTTTTAATGCCCTGTCGCAGCCTTTTGTATCCCATACATCTAGTGTCGAAGACCTACAATGGAGTCCCTCTGAGCCTACGGTATTCGCCTCTTGTTCGGCTGATTGTAGCATCCGGATATGGGATGTACGGAGCAGAGGGCGTAGGAGTGTCGCTGGTATTGAATCCGCCCACGAGAGTGATGTGAATGTGATCAGCTGGAATAAGTCAACAAGCTACCTACTCCTTAGCGGTGGCGATGAGGGTGGTATAAAAGCTTGGGATCTTCGGAGCATGAAGAAAAACGGGTACTTTTCCCATCTATCGTGTGAAATTATTATTTTACCATTTTCTGTAGAAGTGCCGACCCAGACCCAAAACCGGTGGCCGCTTTTAATTGGCATAAAGCGCCTATTACCTCTATTGAATGGCATCCAACCGAGGACTCAATATTTGGAGCATCAGGCGCAGATGACCAGGTTACTTTGTGGGATCTTGCTGTTGAACAAGACGACGATGAAACGGGAGTCATGAACGACGCACCAGAAGTTAGTCGGGACGTTCCTCCGCAGCTCCTATTCGTCCACCAGGGGCAAAAAGATATCAAAGAAGTCCACTGGCATCCTCAAATCCCCGGAACTATCATTAGTACAGCACTGGATGGGTTTAATATTTTCAAAACCATCTCTGTTTAGTTATCTTGCGGGCTCAAGCACTATTAAGAGCAGTATCTAGTAGAGTCCGACGCTGTTGTTCGCTTTAGGCGCACGAATCTGAACGATGAAGGTAAGAATGGCACAGGCCTTATACGATCAGAGCGCGTACTTTGGATATATTTTTGTGAATGAGATCAGTCAGCACAGCATACAAGTTTCGCAGATCAACTAGATGTTGACGAGCAATATATAGCTGTTTCTCGTCGTGCTCCTTCAAAGCGAGCTACGGGAGGAGGTTTCAGTAATGGTAGTTGTCTTGCAAGTCAGATTAGGCGTACAGTATAGTCCTCGACGTTTGGGTATTTAAGAAGCTTTGAACATATCTTTGCCCTAGCGAGATAGTCTTGACGAGCCGCATCACGCAGGTTATATGCGCTTTCCTGGGCACGGTGAAGTTCACCAAGAACCTCTGCATATACGGCGTTAACTATGGTACTGTAAGTAGAGGTTCCACTGACCTTCTTGAATCTGTACACCTAAACGGGGTTAGCTACCAGTCCAGTCTGAAACGACAAGAGAGTGGGCACCGAAATTGTCCCCACTGGAAGACAATCCATCAAGTTGCCATGAAGTTTCTTAAATGGCAAACTTACTCTTCTATCCTGTATCAAAGTATGATCAGCTAGCCTGAATTTATACAGTTTTAGTTGACAAGTACTTTGGCATCGTTAGGGTTACCCAGAGCTTTACTTGGTCCTAAGCCACGAGTCAACGTTGTGATAGCAAGAGATAATGTTCCACACACTATCATGGCCGCCAATTCGCCGCTTTCCGTTTTTACGATACCGTGAACATTGTTCGACATGTGTAGGTTGGCATGTATATGACTGGGAAACCTTGTAACTTGCAGATCGCTCCGTATATGCGTTTGAGATGGTTGGTCATTGTCGTAATCCACTTTTCGCTTCTTCTGGGCCGGACCGTTTGCTAAAGAATCCGGGGGTGGGGGGTATATTGTGGTGTTCGTGGAAGTGTCAGCATGTGATATATGGAACGGAGAGTCCGAGCTCGATGTCGTTCGTATAAGGTCATGGAGCTCCCTGTTGTAAATGATAGAATAAAAGCGATTCGGATCCACAATGCTCTCTCTCACAATATCTGCACAGAACCATGTACTCAAGCATAAGTGTTCGTGAGCGCATATTGGGAAATAACGGACCTTCTTTGGAAACCTGGAAAACACGATATCTTCCCCTTCCTGTGTAATAGCGTTTCGAAACTCCTGAGAGGGCGCGCTGCATCATTATGGCGTGGCTCTACATTTGCTCGCGTACCTCCAGTTTTTTGGTCAGGTCTCTATCCATAGTCAAAGTCACGTCACAAATAAGGACGACGCGACAGTTTAAGGCTTTGCTTAGTCATCACCAAATGTACATTTCACTTACATAGCACTAACCGTCGCCCTCTGCCAAGATGTCGGCTCAAGACGAGAATGACGCGATTTCTGCACTCACAGGCTTCTCTCTAAATCATGTCCTAGATGGGATGTCTATACCTACGGGCACGGGCCTAGCTAATCAACTCGGCATTACGGGTATCCCAGCTTTGAACTCTGGACAGATATACAACGAAAAGTGGGACGAGGGCGCGGTTGGTGCAGACCAAGGGGAAGATTGGGAAGATGAGATCGATAAAGAGATGCGAGAAGAGGAGGAATCTGATGATGCTCCTGTGAAACTAGAAGTGCATTCTCCAACTGGCCCAAGACACAAGCAAAAGCGAGTGCGTGTCGTCAAGAGGCTGGTAGAACGTCCAAAGAGTGTATATGAAAGGTTTCCAGCATTTGAGAAAGATAAGGTTCTGGACTTTAGCGAGCTTTTCAAGGGATACACTGTACGGAAGTCTCGGCTCCTGAAGCGACCATTTCACGGTATGAAACTTATATCATGTTATAGGCATTCCATTTATGTATCAACAGTGGAAACTGTATACCCACGTAGAAAGGATCTACCTAAAGGGTTTCTGGAGGCTGTAGTGGGTGATACAAAAAGACAAGTAGAGAACAAACGCGTTGAGGATGTTGTTTCGTCTGGAAGTGTAGAGATTGATCTTCGCATGGCTCTGGAGGTGTGTAATACACATTTTGCCACTTGGTCCAGGATGCAAATCATTATCAGGCTCGCGGAGAAACAGAGGTACCCGTCAACTTGCCGCTTCACGATCGTACATTCGATCTCGTTCTGCTTTCCAACTGGGAAGATCAGATTATTTACGACCCAGATCCCACAGTTGGTCAGGCTCCTTCAATGGAACACAATCTTACCACACCAGCTAACAAAGTCTTGGAGTCTGGTGCATGGACGCAGAGCATCATATGGGGTCCTAACGCGCCATTCCGTGATTTTACACAATTAGAATTCAACCATGAAGATGACGTTGTTCCGGAGGAACGTACAGGTACTCTATCTTCAAAAAATTGTATTCACTACCCAGCTCAATTTGCCCATCACTTTTTGCAGTGGAAACTGTTCGACCCAGGAAACGACTTCGGACAGATGCTGGTCCGGTCCGCGACAAGTTTAACATTGCTAATGATCAGTTCTACGAAGTGGCAAAGGATGGAGGGCGCCATCGTGTGCGACAAACCTTCGGTCAACTTGTGGTTGAGCATGCGTATCCCGCTCAAAAACTTCAGTTACCATTTGTACGTGATCATTTCCGGTCATCCTGCCGCCCAGTCGAGATGAACTATTTCTAGTATAAAACCCGTCTCTCGAAGCAAGAAGCGCGTTCTTTTCATCGACCGGCGCTTCAGTTTCCTTCAAATATCGAGCTACGATTCAGCAAAGTGCGTACCGCAAAAAAAAAGAAGGACAAGGCTGGGAGAAAAGTTGGCAAGGGCGGTAATGTTGGAGAAGGGCTCCACAGAACAAGCGATTTGACCCTCAAGGACACAAGCAATTTCGTTATATGGGAATATTCTGTGAGTAAAGCGCATCTTCAGATGACCAGTACTTATGGATCACGTATCTGCGCAGGAAGAGCATCCTCCAATCATACCTAACTTTGGGATGGGAAGCGCTCTTGTAAATTATTATCGAAAAAAGGACGAAAAGGATGAACATATACCCAAGGTCTGTATTTGACACCCTTCGCATTTCGGGAATTTTAAATACGGTACAGTTTGACCTCGGCGTACCTTTTGTTCTCGAACCTCAAGATGAATCTCCGTTCATGAAGTTTGGCTATGTCTACCCTGGACAAACTATACCTGCTCTGTACAGCAACCTCGTTCGGGCACCTCTCTTCCGCCATAAACCTTATCACACTGATTTCCTTGTCGTGAGGTACAATTGGATTTCTTTCAACGATCAGAACATCATTGCCTTAATCTATTGCCCTTTTTAGGAGCACGATTAAAGGGGACACTAGATATTTCTTAAGAGAAATCAAGAACCTGTTCGTCATCGGCCAGACGTACCCAGTGACTGAGGTTCCAGGGCCGCATTCCCGAAAAATAACGAATACCATAAAGTACCGCTTGCAAATTATAGCTTTCAAATTGCTCAAGAAGAGTCAAGGGGAGCGGCTTAAGATTTCGCGTCTCATGAAGTACTTTCCTGACCAGAATGAGTTGCAAATGCGGCAAAGACTAAAGGTTCATGTTATTTGGACCTCACCTGTCTTGTCAAAAATTCACACTCTTCAATCAAGGAATTCATGGAATACCATAGGCGTGGTCCACATCAAGGGTTTTGGCGCCTTAAACCTACAATTAGTATCCCAAGCGACGCTGACATGCTTAAGATGGTGGGTCCAGAGCAAGTAGTTCTGACAGAAAGTATGCAAGTTGGACAACGTCACCTGCAAGACTCAGGTTATACACAAGTTACGGATGTGGCGGACGGGGACGAATCCAACCTCTCTATCGAGCAGCAGTTGGCACCTTGGATAACAACGAAAAACTTTCTGTTTGCAACACAAGCGAAAGCGATGCTCCGACTGCATGGTGAAGGAGACCCTACAGGACGAGGGGAAGCGTTTAGCTTCATCCGTATCTCAATGAAGGATATCTTTGTAAAAGCTGGGGAAGATTATGAGCAGAAGATGGGCAAGTTGTTAAAAACTGCTTTTGCCTGTGTCCATTCCTGATTATCTCCAACAGCCGAAGCTGAAAATCGGCCCAAGTCTGCTCACAGATACAACGTCGCTGAGCAACAATCAATATACAAGTCTGAGATTGAGCGTATCTGGAAAGCGCAATTCGACTCACTCAGTCGGAAGGATGAGCCCCAGTTGACTGCAGAGGACGAGGCCCGATATGGGGAGAAGATTCGGCAGCAGTCTCTCCGTCGAGAGAATTCTAGACCATCGTCCCCGGCTTTCAGCCGTGCCTCGTCGATTGACCGGGACCGAGAGGCAAGCCTTGGTCCAGATGGAAACAAAAAGATTCTCAGGATCAAGAGATTGGTATGTCAGGCTACCTAGGATAAGTTGGAGCTTATCGTCCTAACATTTCGCAACGTAGATTAATGGAGAATGGCAAACGGAAATCATTCGTGACCCTGCCGTTATACGTGCTTATGTGCGCGGCAGACTGGCACTTGAGGAAGAATCTACACTGGCGGATAGCTTGGCGCCAACAGGTGACGCCGACAAAGATAAACGAGCGATGAAAAGGCATTTATTCACGTTCTCCATTTGTTCAAGCTTCGGAGACTAAAAAAAAACTGTTTTAGACTGGAAGAAGAAATTGCTCGTATGAAGAAGAACCAAGAGAGGCGCCTGCACAGAAAAAATGCCAAGATTGTCAAGGAAGGTGGAACGCCTATGCAACTCAATAGGCCTGTCAAACCCGACACCACGGTAAAGTTCTTGTGCATTACCATCTCGCCCGCTTAATTGACGACTATATTATAATTGAAGAGACGTTGTGGGCATTGCGGTCAAATGGGCCATATGAGTAAGTTCTCTATGTCAAGGACAAAAGGACTTACATAGCTGAATATAAGCTTGGCAGAAACGAATCGGAAGTGCCCACGCTGGGCAGAATTCAATACTGGCACGGCCCCTGCCACGCCATTGCCTTCCGGATCCGCGGCGAGTGCCCAGGTCACCGGCAACTTGACAAACCTAGGCTTCAGTCGTGGTCCTTCAGCAGCTGCATTTGGGTTTCCAGCTACTATGCCATCACCACTGGCTACAAGCCCTCCGATGTCTGCCACGGCTATGCAAGATGAGGCGGAGCCTTCAACGCCATCGGGGTTAAACCCCAAGATCAAGTTGACACTCAAACGTTCATGAACACGCGCGTTAACGTTACGAAGTCGCCGTCTGATGCCACTATGTATTTTTTAAATCGAAACATTGTTATATTGTACCTTACACCTCTTGGCGCAAAACAATCATGCGCATGTGCATCGAATTCGAAGTATAGTTGAAGGTACATGTACAAAATACTTATTGATCGACTTGTCAAACGTCCCAGGATGCAAAAACGAATAGTCGTTCGGAAAGTACAAGTAAGAGACCTAAGAGAAAGGAAAGAGGCGGTACGGAAGTCCGAAAATACAAGTACTACTTCTAGAAGGAAAATAAAGACTCAAGGCCGTTCGTTTACATGAAAATAAAGAGATTTTTTTTTGTCAAAGATTTTTTCAAGCTAAACATAAAGTCGGGTTCTCGTTCTTGAACTTTGTGTTAATGGAAACAATTAAATTGAGGATGAGCTCAGCATGACGTTGACGATCTTCCACGCCAATTTTCTCGCCAGTGCGATTCTCGAGCTCGATCCTTTCAATCTCTTTCGTCAAGCCATCAGCGCTCCCTGGAGATGCAATGGACCGTATGCCGGGAAGCACTGTAGTATCCATTCGCGGCGAAGCAGAGGAATGTGCCGAGGCAGAGCTAGGTGTCGACTCACGCGACGGTGGGGAGGGTGAGCGGTAAAAATGCTGTAGCGGTGGAAGTTTAAACTGGACATCGCCATCAGTAAGTAGAGGGTAGAGCGAGTGTCCTTTAAGAGGAGAGGAGATACCCGACGACGGGGGCAGTTTGGTATGGGTTCCGCGGTGGAGTGGTGTGGGAAGCTTTGGTTCCATGGGCTCTACCGGAGGCTGCTGGGTACCAGGTGCAGTCCTTAATGGTACAATGGTGCGTAGGCTCTTTAACAAGGGGTCCGGCCGAGCAAGATGTGGAACGGGAGGTGCGCCTCTTGAACCGTTCAGGTAGTCGTAGGTAGCAGGATCCGGCATGGACAAAGGTACTTGGGGTGGTGTTGTGTTAATAGGGGTCGATACAGTAGAATGAGGAGAGCTACTTTCAAGCGGAGGAGTAGGATGTTGATAATGGTTTGAAAAAGAGTTGGCATGAGGGGCGAGCTTGTTAGCTTGAGAGTGGCGACGATTGTGAGCAACATAATTGTGGGTATAGTTGACAGGATCGTTGATACCACCATAGATATTGTCATAGTGGTGTGGGTGAACGGGAGGGTGGCTGGGCCTGGATAGGCCATAAGGATTATTGAATTGCGAGTTGTTGGCGTTGGTGTTGTTGTACGTTTGATCTGGAGAAAAGTTGGAAGTAGCGGTTGGAATACCGGGCATTCCGCCCAAGCCAAGCTGACCTAGACTCATGGCATCAAAATAGGTATCTGGAGAAAAAGGTGGTTGTTGGTGATTGTTGTTCTGTGGTTGTTGACCGCGATTGATACTGGAAACATCGCGGCCGAGAGTGACCAAAAATTCGTTTACGGCGGCGAGCTCTTCTGGGGTGCGTATGTCCAGGGATACTGAGCGAGGGTTGAAATTTGAGTTATTGAGGGGAGAGTTTGGGTTCTGAGAATATACAATACTATTCAGCCGCTCTGCCATACCTACGGTATATTGTTTAGATGGCGGATAGCCAAATAAGGGTGATACTCACGTGAGTCATAAGCCGGGTTGACTCGTCGTTTCTTCATGTCAGTAAAGAAGTCGTCTACGCTATAGTCATGAGATCTCTTTGACCCTGTTGTGACGGAGGGGTGACTATCTGTGCGGAGAGTTTCCCACGAAGAGAGCTGTTGGTTCTGGAGGAGTATGTCATGGGAAGCGTGGTTAGAATGAGGATAGGGTGAAGGGTGATTAAGCTCCGGAGACGGAGTTGATAAGATGCCAAAGTGAGAAGCTGACGATAATGATGTGTAATGTAGTTAAAAATGGAGAATGAGTATGAGCGTACCATCTGAACCTGTTGATGAATGGGACTTTGAGCGAGGTTGAGTAGCTCTTAGATCGGAAGTGGCAGAGGGAGATTTGGAAGAATAAGGTTTTGTATCTGGGATTCTTGAGGCCGAGTCACCACGAACACGGGAGACGTATGCAGGGTCTACGACTGTGATGGCCTTTGAGTGCTTGTGTTGTTGGTGGTGTTCCTCTGTATGAATCTTTTCATGCTTCTTTAGATCCTGGGGACGTTTAAAGGGTTTCTTGCAGATCTAGAGAAAAGGTGTTTAATTATTTGGAGATTATGAAACAATCGAGATGTACCTCGCAAACGTGCGGTTTGAGGGGAGTATGAACTGGCGGAGGTTATGAGAGGGGAAGAGAGAGGGTGCGATAAGTAGGCAGTTACCTCGGAGGTGGCTAGTGATGTGATCTCGTTTTGCACAGGAAGTACCGCAGTCTTTCCATTTGCAAGTGAGACATAGATTGTTTGTGCTCTTTCTACCGATGTGATCGTTACAGAGGTGTGTGTATAGAGCCTCTGGATCTGAAAAGGAGAGGGAGCAGTCGACCCATAGGCATTTGTGTGTAGCTGGGGGGTCAGGGGATGAAGCAGCAGAGGAAGCAGAGGGGGCTGTTGGTGATTGTGGGGAAGGGGGAGCGGACATTTGGTGGTGAAAGTTGTGTAGGATATCCAAGGGGACGAGATGAAATACGGTAGACATTTTTATTATTTTTTATTTGTATTTAACAAGCAATGAAAATATCTGCCAAGCTAAATGTTTCGATCGAATACAAGCCAAGCCAAGAAATCCAAGCTTATCTTGGCTAACACGTGATACACCTGCTTCTGGGGTCCTCCTATCGCCAAGCTCATCCTTGGCAGTCTTCGTTCACTCGTAGCACTTTGACCCATTCCCGATAGTTGAACATCCCTTGTCGGTCTGTAAACGGTCCTTTAACAAGCCTATCAATCTATTTCATTTTAATTATTTAATTTAATTTAATTTAATTATTTAAATAACACTTACCTCTCGTTCATCCATTCGCTCTCCCACTTGACCAAGCCACTTTCTCATCTCTTCAACTTTCACCATTCCACTGTCATTCTCATCAAACGACTCAAACGCCTCCAATAACTCTGCCTCTGTGTCAAACTCAAACAAACGTTCACTCATCATCGTCAGGAACATCGTAAAGTTGATCCCCCTCTCCCTTTCTTCCTCCTCTCGTACCCCACCACCATCCACACCAGGTCGAGCACTCAAAAGCGATTCCAGCTTTTCTCTCGTTGGCGTAATACCTTTAAAAAAAAATCAGTCTATTTGAATGGACATGTCACATTAACATACCAAGACTCGTAAATATCTCCTTCAAATCCTTCTCATTCACCCACCCATCCTTGTCGTGATCAATCAGCTGGAACGCTTCTTTAAATTGTTGGATTTGAGGGGCTTGAAACAGCGAAAACACCCCTGAAGGTTCGCGTCGTGCACGCGATTTCAATGACTTTGTGGATTTCGTGGGTGTAATATTCGGTGACAAGTATCGAGACATTGTCGTTCTCTGCCAAGTGCCGTGCCATCATCCACTGCCGCGGTCACGGTGGCTGTGCGCCAAGCGTATCATCCAAGAACGGCATACACGTTCAGGTTCAAGTCCCCTTGGAACATGATCCGTAATCTCTAACTGTACTACATCGTTATACATAAGTATTCTAAGAAACTCTCTTGGTATGAGCACTCCACATAAGCCACAACACCCATCTCTTCGGTAACCACTTCAAGATGGCAAACAACACAGAGTTCGACCCCGTGCTCAGGTAAGTAGGCGTCTTCTTATGTAATGCCTTTCCAACGATCTCCTTTGCAAACGCATCTGTTGCCATTGAACCGGGTGCTTGGCTGGCGTTAATCCGTTGCATAATGTTCGGAAGGTACCTCGCGTAAAGCGACCTCTCCGGAAGTCTGAACCGTGCACTCCCATTGGCTGATATGTTCGACCGCACTCCGCCAGGTGCAACATGGAAAACAGAAACATTGAACGGTTTGCATTCCATAGAAAGAACATCGCTGATACTCTGCAACGCTGCTTTTGATGCACAATATAGACCATTCCATGGTGTCGCACTGTTTTGATTAGCTCAGTATCGAAACAAAAGACCGGCTAAGAATCTCACATCTCGCCCACGATAGAACCAATGTTGACAATCAACCCGCTCCGCCTCTGCGCCATGAGGGGTATCACTGCCTTCGCAACACGTATGACAGCGAATGTGTTTGTATCAAAAAGAGCCTTGACATCTTCGAGGCTTTGATCAATAAGAGGACCTGAGAATGCCTGACAAGTGAGAAACGCGTCGCCGTCGTTTGACGACTATCAACTAACTTGCCTGCACAAAAGAATCCGGCACTGTTAACGACAATGTCAATTTTCCCTTCCACCTCTGCTATATGTTGGATGACGTTGTTCACGGCTTCGTCATTGTCCACATCCAAAGCGAGTTTTTTCACAGTGTCAAACGGGATATCTCCAATAGTGTCGACGTTCCGAGACGTCGCATAAACCTTACACCCTTGTCGAGCAAATTCAGTTGACCTTGGTGAGTTGTTGTTAATTATGTTTTGTTATAGAAAGGGAATGAAATGATGGATGATGAAGCTAAGACATACAGGGCGAATCCGATACCTCCTGTAGAACAGCCCGTCACTAATACAACGCGGGACATGACAAGATGTGGATGGGGGGGTAGTTTACGAAAAACGTAGTACTAAAACCGGCATTTCGGGGCACCGCCTTACCGTTGGGAATGAATACACACACAGTACCATGGCAGATTGGAACAATTAAATAATAATAATAACAACATGATACTCTATTTTTAGTGATTGACCCTTCTCCCTTCGTCTTTCTCCTCTCTATCACTACTCTCGTTGGGCCTCTTAGTCAGAACATTATGCTTCTCATACTTACGCAGGTCGTCACAACACTATTACTATCCTCTGTGGTCGCTGTACAAGGCTTGGCACCCTCACGACGGGCAACAGTCTGCAATGGCCATGCTGAACTTTGTGAAAGAGGCTACGGAACAGTCACATTCGTCGGAGCACACGATTCCTATGCAGTACAAATGGGAGACTTTAACTGTGAGTACTTGAATAAAGATTCTTTCTTTGAGCTCCTTTGATGTGAAGTGACGCGACACCTATCCAGTTGCTGTTAACCAAGATCATGACAGTAAGCACCTCTAGACAAGTTCCAAACCCTCACGGCGCTCAAAACCTTCACAGTAACCACACAGCTAAACGATGGCATCCGTATGCTGCAAGTGCAAGCTCACTTGGAAAATAACGTGATCAAGTTATGCCATACGAACTGTGTAAGAACAAGTCTATCTATGTTTCCTTGTAGTAGTCTTATAGAGCTTTGCATTTTAGCGCCTATATGACGGTGGAACGTTAGAAGACTACTTGAAAACAGGCAAGCGTCAAGCATTTCGTCTCACCGACTCTTAACCTTAATAAACTCTCGACCTCCAGTGAAAAAATGGCTGGATGCCAACCCCAACGAAGGTACCTTCCTGAACCGTCAATTCTAATTATTGGCATCTAAACCACTTTGACTTACCTGCAGTCCTTTCCCTCCTCATTGTAAACATCGACAACGTGCCCCCAGCACAATACGATGCAGTGTTCAAGGCTGCTGCGGTTGATAGTCTATCTTTTGCACCCGAGTCATCGCCTCTCCAAGCATCAGCTTGGCCTACTCTTGGGTCTATGATAGATTCAGGAAAACGACTTGTCACATTCCTTGATAATCAAGCAGACCTTACGGCCGTCCCCTACCTCATCGATGGTCCTTTTATCCTCTTGATACGCAACTCATTCGTTTCTGACTGCCCAATTTTTACAGAGTTCACCAACATGTGGGAAACTGCATTCAACGTGGTTGACCCAGCGCTGTTTGATTGCTCGGTCAACCGTACCAAAGGCGACACGGCTACTCAGATCTACCTTATCAATCATTTCCTCGACAGGCTGGTGCTTAATCAGCCAGTCCCGGATGTCGACAAAGCGAACGTCACCAACGCTGCTAGCGGCCCCGGTTCGCTCGGAGAACATGTTAACACCTGCGTAGCTGCCAACACTAGACCGCCCAACTTTCTCCTCGTCGATGTAAAGTCTGCTTCATAAGTTTTGTACCAACTTTGCTAACTCCCAAACCCAGTTCTACGAATTCGGCGGTGGATCTGTTTTCCAAGTTGCCGCGGACATCAACAAAGTAACCTATTCCCCAACCTCACCCGTTGCCACACCGCTCCCTAAGACCGCAAGTTCAGCTAGTCCCACACCATCCGGCTCAGGAAGTAACTCGGACAATGGGGCTTTGGCTATTTCTACTCACAAGCACCTGTTAGAACCATTTATTGTCGCTGCCGGCATCATCTTTGGAGCTTTTGTTGTCATCTAACCCATTTTATTTTACATTGCTCTCCCCCCTCCCCCAATGGACATTGTTTTCCAGACATTCATTTTATGAACTTTACTTAGCATTAATGAAACCCGCGTGCATATCTCATCGTTTCCTCTCGAGTTTCCACTTGTAAACCCGTGGTTTGTAGGTTTCCTCGTTGACTACCTTTGTTGACTTGCGTCGCTTACCTCTTCGAGCGTCAATCTCATCTTCGTCCTCTTCCGAGTCGGCATCACCCTCAACCTTCTCCGGTCCCCTGATCTTCTTTCTCCCACCCTTTCCCATCATCAACCGTTGCATCTCAAACTCCCTCTCGGCGTATCGTAGCTGTTTGTCACGCGCCAAGCGAGCAGAGAGCTCTTTCAGCAACCGACTTCGATTCTCTCCGGCTATTGGTGTTGGTTCTTCCGAACTAGCCACGCTCAGTCTGTGCTTCTTTGCTCCTCGTTTGTTTGTGGAGGTTTTCCAGCCTAAATCGAGCTCCCCTTCGGCCCTGTCCTTTATCTCTGTCCTAACTGGGTTAATGTTGGTTGGTTCGTTTATGGGTTTATAGTTTCGCGCTGACAAAAGAAGATCTTAGCATCAGACATGTGAGAAAAACTTGACAATTTGTAGATTTACCTTCTTCCTTGTTGCTGACGAAGATTATATGTTTTGGTCGGCCAGACTCTCGCGATGTCGAGCCCTTTGGGATTACACCAGCCTCTTGCAAGACTTGAATATCCTCAGGCTCTAGGTCGTCTAGAGAAGGCCCGTCTGACGAAGGAGACTTGATCAGATCTGCCATTGCCGTTAATTGGTTTTTGAGTTTATCAATTTTCTGTACAAACTCGTTGTTGAGACGTGATTTTTGCAAAAAAAAAGAAAGAGCCAAAGAATGGTAGTACTTTGAGACCAGCTGCTCGCATGGTGCGAACATAGTTCTCATCTTGTGTTTTGAGAACCTTTACGATGTCGGTTGGTAGAGCAATATTCCCCCGGTCCTTGATATGGACACCACCCTATAGACGAGCATGAGAAGAAGCTAAAGGCAGAACATTGGCAGCCTGACCTTTGTCTTTTCATTTCGCATAGAAAAGTAGAATTCATCCTTATTTCGTTCAGCGGCCTTTTGTTTTAGACGAGTTAGCCTGTCCTGTTTGGAGTGGTAGTCTCTTGCACGCTTGACATAGTCTTTATGCTTTTCTAGTATGCCAAGTTTTGATCTATGAGCGAGCTGAGAACGCTCCTTGTGATTGCGACGATGAATAGAGTTTCTTATCGAGGAGGTCATGGTAAAGGGTGTGTGTGACACATGACAAGTGTGACCATCCAAGTTTATCTCCAAAAACGCACGAGATTCACCACAAATTCCTGCAGAAATATAACTCCGCATGAGCTTTCAGCATTTTCGCCTCGGAGAACTGGCTCTCCAACAACCACTTCCTCCACATCTCATACAACATCAAGCACCAGCCGCCCCTCCTTCAACTTCTACCTTTTCTGCTACTCAGCCTTTTCCTACTAGTTCAACAAAATCATCAGCACGGCCAAAACAACCCTATGGATCTGGAGACTCTGATGATGGCTACACTTTGATCTTTCCCAATGTAGAAGCTTTTCATGAATGGCGTGCACAAGAAGAGGAGCGACAGAGTGTCGAATTCGTAAAAGCATGTCGTCTGTCTCTCACCCATATCCTTAGCTACTAACTTCGACCCTGTTTAGGGAGATACTCATGGCAGCAAAGCCGTACCACCTAGATTCAAAGATCATACCAAATTGGTTTGTGCGCGACATTCTCGTAGTGGCAGGAAGAAGTATGTGAAGAAACATCCTGAACGTGTCAGGAAGGTTCCAAGCCGCAAGGTATGAAACAAATGCGAGTAACAACGTACGAACACCTCAAATCACCCCCTCATCAGCTCGAGGGCCAGGGTTGTTCTGCGTCGATTAGCTACAAGACATACTTTGATACCGATGAAGTTCGCGCTAGTTGTAAGACCCTCTCTCGTATTCCTTCGTCCTCCCTGAATGCTCATTGTGTAACGGTCAGACATGTCGCAACATTCACATGAGATAGGGCTCGCCAATCTACCATATACTCGTCGAGGACGAAAAGCTGCGCAACGAGAGAAAGAACCCAGACAATCCAACAGCGTTTCTGAAGATACTGTGCCACCTACACCGGCTATTCCGAATTCTGGCGCTGGTCCTTCACCAACATCCCAACAGCCTCCCAACATGTTCACCTCCTCTGTATCGATGATAGCTCCATTACCTGGGCAACCCCCATACCAGCCTCCTCAATCATTCGCATACCCATCAGTCACACAACAATTTCCGCCACCCCCACCGCTACCTTCCACCGTTCATTCTGTGATGTCTCATGATCGTTGGGAAAACATGGCGACCCTATTCAATTCCGTCCGGGAACATGCGCGGGGATTTGAATATCCGAGCGTTAGCGTTGCTGCGCTGGAAACTGTTTTGATTCGTCTATATCTGGAGAGTCCTGTTGGACTTGGCGCCCAACCTAATTTGCCAGCCATCATGCAAAATCAGCTAGCGCCACCGCAACTCGTTGGGACACGGGCGGTCAACACTGCAGATGGATCAGGGCGGGGTAGTAACGCATCATCCGATATTACCAATGGCAATGGTGAAGAGAGCTCGTGACAGGTTTGTGTTCCCCTTTTTTTCCTCTTTTCTTTTTTTTTATTGCATCCCCTGTGCATGTACGTATAGTGTACCTGAATGTATAGTAGCAGCACGTGCCCTCTTAAATATCGTCCATGACGCATCTGTCCGGAAATCCGGGTTGAAGCCTGCGGACTGATCCTTCGCCCCCGCCCCATCATGTCTGCTCTCCACTTTGCAAAGCAAGCGTTTGGTCGCGAAAAGCCACACGTAGGCTGACTTTGATAGCTTTACAATATCATCTAACAGTTTCTAGTCTTCTATCACGGACTGGGTAGATATCCTGACTTCAAGCGGAGTAGAGGAAGAAGCATACGACGGGTGAGATATTGGGTTACAACAAATTTAGCAGTGCGCTAATGCGATCAACAGGATTCCAGAGCTAGTTGATTCAATCAATCTGCAAGCGTCCGGGTAAGTTTGAGCTCGTTGTATGGCTCATCTATCGCCGCCTACATGGTTCTTGTCCATAGGCCTGCTGAAGCATCTCGAGCATTACGAAAGAAGCTAAAGCATGGGAATCCACACCAACAGTACCGTTCTCTCGTCGTAAGCACTGTCATGAATACCTCTCCATGTAGCTGACGATCATGGTGTTTGTAGCTTCTCAAGGCACTCGTCGAGAACGGCGGGATCACATTTCAAAGTGTGTCCTATAATCTTACAACTTTCATGCTTGAAAATACTGACCCACATTATAGCAACATTTGCCGATGGACAGCTCACGGATGCATTAAAGAATATTTCGGCTGACCCGAACGTAGACAAGAGGGTCAGGAAGAAATTGATGCACGTTCTCGCTTCTTGGCACGATCAATTCAAATCTAACCCTTCCATGTCATTGATCGCGGGACTGTACAAACAATGCGCTAAAGAAGGCAGAAGGAAAAGTCAGCAAGATGTAGCACACCTTATCGGGCTGCCCGTTGTAGATAAGGAAAAGGAACGGGCAGAGAAGGAAGAAGCGAGACAAAGAGCCAAGAAAGAAAAGCAGCAAGGGAAGGCTAAGAAGGAGGAGCAGAGGCGTTCGCAATCAGGCGCAGATCAGCCACAGCGCGCACCTTTCGTTTTTGAAAAGGTGCATGCGATTTTTAGCAGGATCAAGGGATGTCTTTGACCCTCGGCAATAGGATAAACCCAAGATCTTAGCGACCATTGTGGAAGCTTCACAAGCTTCTAGTAATCTTGTCAACGCCATTACAGTCAGTTTGTTTGTTCTACCCTTCTTTCATCACCGCATTCCCATTATCATATCATATTGTAGCTCGTGAATCCAGAAACTGACAGCATAGAGACCAACCCACGTGTGCAAGAATGCCTGGAAAAAGCTACACAAACTAGGAAATCTTTGGTCCGCTACATTCGAGTATGTTCTCAGGTCACATTTACCCTTGTGGCGTGTCTCCTACTTACCATGCCATATCTAGTTGGTGGAGAACGAGGAACTCATTGGTACCCTGATCGAAACAAATGAACGTATCATGACTGCGCTAGACATGTACGATAAACTTCTGGCAAAAAATTCAGAATCTGCGGCAGACATTTCCACTGCTGTGACTGCCGGCCTTGCTGCAGCACAGATTGATATGCCTGAAAACGAGGTTACCGTATTCCAAGAACGCCAACGCGCGGCTGTGGAGAGAGCCAAGGGATCAGGTTACCCCCACGCTCGGAAAAGTCCTCAGGCACAGGCATCCCATCTTCACCCAGATCTGCAAGATCTAAATTTTGGCCCCCTGGGTGACTCATCCACCCACTTGCCACCCCCTCTTCGACCATCTACGCTCGACGACGACGGCAAGGAAGAGGTATACGATACTCGTGGGTCACTCTCGGATTTCAGCGATTACTCTTCTGATGAGGAGGCACATGTTGCTGCATCTGGGTCATTACCTGCCAAGCGAGGCAAGAGAGACTACGTCAATGTTTCCGACGACCCCGACGATGAGCCGTACGTGAGAGCTCCGTTAACTCAAGCGAAGGATGAGGATCCCTTCGCAGATCCGTTTGCTGACGAGGTTCCGGTCGGGCCATCAAAGAAATGGTGACACAATAGACCTGTCTTTATTTAACAAGGAAGGATGATATGGTATGCGTATTTAAATGGTTACTGTAAACTAGATATATATTTGTTCGGACATTGCTCGTTTGTAACAAATGTTGTTCTCTCGTTTTTTAGATGGAAAGCCTATCCGCTGGTACCACTAAACCCATTCAATGGTCTGTTTACCGTGAGCTAGCCCGATCCAAAATGGTTTCAAGGTCTCTGGCAAGCGAATGCCTATGATTTTGCCCTGTTCGCTATAGACAGCGCCGTTTTCAAGGAGAGCAACGATGAGACGGGGAATAGCAGCCGCTGTTCCGTTCAACGTGTGGGCAAATGGGATAACCGCCGCTGCGGGCGACGACTCCGAGTTCGATTGTGAAGCAGGCTGCCGGCGATAACGAACATGAAGGCGGCGCGCTTGGTAATCTGTGCAATTCGAGAGTGAAGAGATCTCCCCCCAACTGCCTCTCCCTGGCATCCACGCTTCTATGTCAAGTTTCTGGTATGCGCTTGCTCCAAGTTCCTCAGTGGGCATGTTTAGGACCCTACGGCGACACAAAGTAAAAGTGAGAGCTCAGTACAGCGTGTTTTGAGATGCCTACCTGAAAGGGAATCCAAGTCCTGCTAGGATAGCTTTCTGAATCTCAAGCATATCGTTCATCATCTCTTCACTCTGGTCCTCCGTCGTAACAGTGAATAGTTCTACTTTAGTGAATTGGTGCACACGATACAGGCCTCGGGTATCAGCCCCCCGGGCTCCCGCTTCCGCTCTGAATGAGTGACCCACTCCGACGGCTTTGAGTGGTAGGGTTGTCGAAGGGAAAACCTTGTTGGCAAACATACCCGCCAATGGGATCTCTGAAGTGCCAGAAAGTACAAGTTCTGGAGAGGCGGGCGGGGTATTAAGATGATACATTTGTGTCATAGGTGGGTCTGAGTTGTCGCGCGGTTGAAAGCCACATCGGCTCGCAATGTCAGAGCGCACGACGTCTGGTGTGAGTACAGGTGTGAAGCCATGCGCGAGGGCGACTGATATGGCGTAGTTTGTCAATGCTATTTCCAACAACGCAGCTTCATTTAAGAGATAGTACCAAGAAGAACCGGTTACTGCTGAGCCACTTTCGAGATCAAGAAGGCCAAGCTCCCTACATATAGCTACGTGATCGCGTTTTAGATCTGGAGGTATTGGTTGAGGGCCATGAACTGAAAGTGTAACAGCAGAAGACTCGGGTCCTAGCGGAGTATCTGGGTGAGTGTCATTGGGTATAGCCAATGCAAGTGTAAGAAGTTCATTTTCCAAGTTCGTGACTGTAACCTCTAGTTCAGCAACATCGCTCTTCAGCTGTGTAGCCTCTGTCAGAGCAGCATTTTTGGCTTCAATGTCGCCTTTCTCTGCTGCCTTTCGGATATTCTCGCCAACTAAAGAGCGAAGGTTTCTTTTGGCATTCAAGATGCCTAGTAAACTTTTATGTTCCGTATAGGTGCGAACAACGTTCTCGATAGCACCTGAGGGCAATGAAGACTTGCGATTTATTGCATTGTGTGACTTTTTGACAAGATTTTCAGCGATGGCGCGGTAGTCGATACGTGGAAGGGGAAGGGAGGTTGCTGATCTTGAGGGGCTACGAATAAATTTGGCTCAATTTATGGGATGAGACGTATAAAATAAAATGGAGACCATCAAATACTCACTAGACTGTAAGATCGCCCGCGTGGCAGTCGAAAACATGACTGCAACCCGTGACAAGACGCGTCCAGTTGTGTCACGCAATCAGTCTCATTCTCATTCTAATTATTTCATGGCCGTAGACTCTTCGTCAAAATCCACAACAAAAGCTGCAGACATTCCCTATGAACTTCCATGGTACGAGAGCAGAGCTTGAACCGCGCTCTCAATTGAGATCTTCTCTACAGGGTCGAAAAATACAGACCACACGTGCTGGACGATGTAGTTGGCAATGCAGACACTATTGATCGTCTCAAAGTCATCGCAAGAGACGGAAATTGTCCTCATCTAATTATATCTGTAGGCAAACCCCGCCCGTTCACTTGACTCTCTCTTCACTAGGCCTTAGGGTATGCCTGGAATTGGCAAAACGACAAGTATACATTGCTTGGCTCACCAGTTACTTGGAGACGCGTACAAAGAAGGAGTTCTCGAACTGAACGCGTCAGACGAACGGTACAAACATTGTTTATACTCCGGAGTGGGTTCTAAGCGCCAAGTCTAGCGGTATTGATGTCGTTAGGAACAAGATCAAGACGTTTGCACAGAAGAAGGTTACATTACCTCCAGGGCGACACAAGATCATCATCCTTGATGAAGCGGACAGGCGCGCCATAATCCTGTACTACAATGTCACTTCACGATTAACAAAAATTTCAGCATGACCGCAGGAGCTCAACAAGCGCTTCGGCGGACTATGGAAATCTATTCCAACACAACCCGATTCTGTCTAGCCTGCAACATGAGCAACAAAATTATTGAACCCATCCAGAGTCGCTGTGCAATCTTGCGGTATGCAAAACTTAGAGACCAGGAAGTCTTAAAACGATTGTTGGAGATTTGTGAAATGGAGAAAGTGAAACCACTTTCCGAATTTTCATGTGCTCATTATCACTCAAGACTATCTTCAGGTTGAGTACAACGATGACGGACTTACGGCTCTCATCTTTACATCAGAAGGAGACATGCGACAGGCTATCAATAACCTCCAGTCGACGTGCTCGGGTTTTGGCTTTGTGTCTGGCGATAACGTTTTCAAAGTCTGCGACCAACCGCACCCCCTAATTGTTCAGTCGATCATTCGTTTTTGTATGAAGGGCGAGATAGATGGGGCCATGGAAAAGCTGAACGAGCTGTGGGAGCAGGGGTATAGCGCTGTTGATATTATCGTTACGATATTTCGCGTTGTGAAAACCTTTGACGAGTGAGCCGTTTGTTTTATTTGTGCTTTGACAAATGTAGGCTGATGCTCTATCAGAATGCCTGAATATACAAAGTTGGAATATATCAAGGTTTGTGGTACTTGGACATTTCTGCCACATCTTTATTTACCTGTTGACGATAGGAAATTGGCTTCACACATATGCGGATCCTGGAAGGTGTAGGAACTCTGATACAGTTGTCAGGTCTTGTCGCGAGGCTTTGTAAAATGGTGGGTATTGTTTACGCATTCAGTATGGCATCTGCTCACAGCGGTTTACTTGAAGAATATGAAGCAAGACCTTTTCAAGATTTGACCATGGCGTTTTGTTTCTTAACCTGCGTTTTATTATATTTCCTAGTATGACGATCGCACGGATCAAAGGCCTTGTATCTTGATCTTGATCGTCATTACCACGTGATTCAAAAGATTTTCTATCTGTCATCAACGTACATACCATACCATACGCACACATTAATGGACGTACAAGCCACACCTGTATCACGACGATTACAGTCAGTCAAACATATCATAATCGTCCTTTCAGGTAAAGGCGGAGTAGGCAAATCATCAGTCTCTGCGCAGTTGGCGTTCAATCTACATGCTTCTTCTCCAACGGCCAGGGTAGGCATTCTGGATGTTGATCTTACGGGCCCGTCAATACCCAGGATGCTCGGCTTAGATGGGCATCCAGTTCACCAAAGCAGCGATGGTTGGGTGCCTGTATATGCAGATGGACAGGAGGCGAGGTTGGCGTGTATGAGCGTTGGATTTCTGTTGAAGAACAAAGGTGACTCTGTCGTGTGGCGAGGCCCCAAGAAGAATGGCATGATCAGACAGTTTTTGAGTGATGTGAGATGGGGAGATCTGGACTATTTGATTATTGATACACCGCCAGGTTGCCAATCCCGCGGACAGCATTGTACAGTTTAAATTACTCATACACTTTTTCCTTTTTTTGTGAACAGGAACATCGGACGAGCATCTTTCGTTGCTAGAACATATGGCGCCAGTTCACTCCCGGCTATCGGCGGTTATAGTAACAACACCGCAAGCGGTGGCATTGATGGATGCAATGAAATGTTTATCGTTTACCCAAGCGGTGAACCTTCCGATCCTTGGATTGATAGAGAATATGAGTGGGTATGTTTGCCCTTGCTGTGGAGAAGTTAGCAATGTATTCTCAACTGGAGGGGGTGAAGAGATGGCACGAAGAGAGGGGTTGAGATTTTTGGGCAGTCTTCCTGTGGATACCGAGCTCGTAACTCTACTGGATGCCGCGGAAACGAACGGGATAGAAGGACAAAGCTTGGGTATCCTTGCACGCTACAGATCAACATCATCAGCCACGCTATTTAAAGGGATATTAGAGAAGATAGTAGACGCTATTTAAGCGATACATAAAATCATAAAATTATCATAAAATAATGAGCTGCTGATCAATCAGATTTCGCAGGGTTCCATTTGCCTCGTTTTCGTTCAACAAACCAAATAAGGCAACATGGTTGGCCACGAGTCGGAACGACCTCTGCCAACGCGAACGCGGTCCTTCCTCTTTACTTCCCCACCATTTCCTGATGCCGCCATCCCCCTGAGCAGCCCCATTCTCAAGCGTTATAGCTCTCCGTTTCTTTATACGGCGTATCTGTAACCCATACACCTCTTTACCTTTCCCCACATCTCAGTGATCTCACAGGCGCGTGTACTAGCCGCGTTTTTTTTTGTTTGTTTATCGATGATTTAACTCATATCTGCTTTCTTCATCTAGATAGCAACAGAGAACCGGTTCGAAGTATGAACGACACTCCATACACATTCCCTGAAGAAGACCCTTTCAACGTACATGCTTCCAGCTTACAACAACCACGCCGGAGACGTTCGAGTCTGCTTGATAAATGGATTCAAGAGCAGCAGCAGAAAGGTTCCAAAGACGAGCGACCCCCCACCTCCCTCATAAGCCGATACCTCGCATACCCGGAGCTAGGAAAACATTATGATCCTTCACGAGAGGACGTTGTGACATTGGATAATTACGATCTAGTCAATGACGACGATATTCCTCAAGCGGTCCCCGACGATAACCCCGTATGTCCCGAGCTGTATAAAGTTATAAGATGATCCGCCTCACTCGAGAGAAAAAAAAAACAGGTTATTACAACACCAACAAAGCGAACCTCGAAGATTTTACAGACACCGACTTCCTTCCGCGGTTTCAAATCTTTTCGTTCCATGTCACCGACAGCGCAATCTCTTCCAGACGCCAGTTCACCTCTTTCAAGATTTTCTCTTCTTCAGCGTACGCCGCGCCACAGTCCAGATGCAAGCAATAGTAAAAATCCAGGTCATCGGCACAATAGATCTACAAGTTTTTCTACCGCGAACTTGGCAGGAAAAAACGCGCAAATAGGTGACATTTTTAATTTTAGTGGATCAACCAACAAGTGGCGACCAAGTGTGCTTGGACATTTTGCTGCATCGTCAACGTCTGTACCATCGGACACGGCAGACACGCCATCTCGTCCGAGTATGTCTTCAGGTGATACGGTCGGATCGGGAACAGTCACAACAGAGAGTGACTTTCCGATGACGCCATCGAGGATGAACTTGTTGGACTCTATTCGTTTCCGAAGTAGTAAACCCAACAAGACCTTTTTCGCTTCCACATCGGGTACCCACTCTTCCAATTTTATCCAAGCAGAGAAATCTTCGAGTACACCTGTCCTATCAATCGTCGACTCTGGTCCAGGAACCGCTTCAACTTCAACTTTAGCTCATAGAACACACACTAAAATCAGTTCCAATATCGAACATGCTCATCATGATGACGACGACGATGATGACAATGACGACAACAACAAAGGCGCCGCTACCGCACAACACAAGAAACAACCTGACCCAACTCGCCCACATGTAGCCTACTCCTCGGGCGGAACTTTACCTCGCGTCAGCCTCGCATCTCTAAGTACACGCCAAAGGAAAAAGAAGAGACTAGTTATCAGTGGCGTCGGACCTAAGGATGTCAAGAAATTTGAGGGTGTAAAGCAATGGTGCGAGGTGAGTGTCGCTAAGTGTCGGTCGCTTTTGGCTAGCCGCTTACTTTGGTTTCCCTTTTAGAGTTTTGGTGAAGTCAACCAGATCGTACGAATGCCGAACGGCGACCTTCATGTTCACTTCCGCCTAGCCGAAGTCGCTGATACCGTGAGTGATGGTCACAATCGTGTCAAGTCACGCTCATTTAACATATAATAAATTTCAAGGTTTGCCGTGTACGTGCAAAAGTATTCATCGCCAAAGTAGGAAGTGTACAATTATCTTGGATATCCGGAGAAAAGCGATAATGGTGAGCCCATGCGCGTACTCGAGTATATGTTACAGTCGCTGACGCTGTCACTCTAGATCACTTATGCACAACATCCCTATCACCTGGACACCAGTTACCGGACACCCATTATGCCCCCAATCTCTCAACGCTACTACGAAGTTTATGCCGTCTGTAAAGCCTTTTACTTGAAACGTTCACAAAACTCACAAGTTAAAAACAGAATTATGCCTGTATGCTATGTTAACCATCCAAAATGTGTATCACAACACCCTTCGATTCAGTCTAAATCTCTTGTGACATAGGCCTACCATTTCAAAGGCCAAGCGTCTTGTACAATTATTGAACCTTTGGAATTTCTATTACACTACCCCTATCACAGCACCTATATACCATATATTGCGGTGCCATACCCCCTTGTTGTAAAAATAGTTGAAATTTGAACCTCCTTTTCGATCTCTGACCCTCACAGTCACTATGTGAGACTTAAGTAGATGCACAGCTCTCCGAACTCTCAATCACATACCAACGCCACTGATCGTTGCTGAAGCATTTCCAGGTGGCGCAAATACTTTCTTGTAATCACTGTCGCAGCACTTTACTATTCAGCAGAGTTGTAGTTTACTGCTACTTGCACGACCGTGTGTGCAAACGCTGTCATGCACTGGATGTTATGTTGTGGTGCCATGCTGCTCGGGTAATCTTCCGATTCAGCCCAACAAACCACCTCGTTCCTGGCTGCCGACGTCAATGTTCGAGTTCGGGCCTGGGGTCTGGAGTGCAATCTACTCTTTACAGCGTGAGCAGAACAGTACCTGGACGAACTGATCCTTGTTATGCCTGACCGAACCCAATGCAAACACAAACCCACAGACCACCATCATGGACACCCGGAACGTGGTCTGTTGTTCTGGAATTTGAAATAACATTTTGTGATTTATACTATGAAAGAGTGTAATTTGACTGGTATGACTAGGTGTGTTTGAATACTCGCAGAGACTTGAGGTGGAAACAGAGTAAGAAAGAAAAAAACATGAACAAGAACGTTGTGGCCACGAGTGACCATGGGATAGCATATAGTAATATAAGGCAATCGGAGTAAGGGTAGGGGTTTGTTGTGAGAGAAATGGAGAACAGAAGATGGAATAAAATGTAGGAGAATGTTTGAGGTTTTTATGAGTAAACAGTAAAGTCAAAGTCCAGAAGAAACGAAATAAACAGTAAATGTCTGACTGAAAACTGTCTTTAAATCAGCGCCCAACGACATTACCTCGTTGGTTCCAGTCGTTCGGGTTCTGGGCTAGATGAGGCGTGTTCCGAGCGTTGTTGTGGTTATCACCATGCGCTTGGAACCCTGCGTTGTTCATGTTCCCTCGACCGTTGCGGTTCGGGAATGAGCGAAACTGGTTGTTCCTTCCGTGGTTGTTGCTAGGATGGTTTGGTTCCCTACGTCCTGGCTGACGCCGGAACGAAGCCGACGTAGTCGAGCCCCCAGCATCTCCGAATCCACTTCGGTAAGGTGTGCTGGGTACATGAGAGACTTGTGGAACATGTGGAGCCGTGGCCTGCGGCTGTGGCGGGCGCAAACTTTGATTTGGTACCCAGGAAACATTGGTAGACGGAATTGGGGGACGCGAGGGTAGTATCGCAGCTGGCAAAGGGCCAGGAAATGGGTAGGAAGGATAATGTGACCACCCTGGTACGTTTGTTACCGGGTGTTGAGGCGCAGAGTGAGCTCCCGCCATGTATTGATCGAGTGCTTCAGGCTGATAGACAGCAATCAGCGTGCCCTGCTCGTTCTGAATGAACCCTGTAGGGGCCAGGGGTGCCCTACTATTCAGCTGCTGTGGTGAAGTACCTTCTAATGTTGGGGTCCTGATAGGCGTGGCCTGATAGGGAATGTACGACTGTAAAAAAAAAGAAGCGGGTTAGTTCGGAAACCTGGCAATGGACCAGAGGACGAACCCCATACATCCCAATGGGAGGCCAAGTTCCCGAGTTAGGTGTGGTCAAACTGGCCTCTGAACCCATTGGTCTAGAGATCTGCGGTTGGTTGGTCACGGGGTAGCCAGGGTACCCCATGTATGGCATCGAATATGGTATGGGGTGGGCATATGGATGAACCCATGGTGCTGGCGCAAAATAGCCACCTGTCGTGGGGAACTGCAAAGGTGTCGAGGAGCTGTGCGCCGCTGTCGCTGGGGAAGACGTATCTGTCGCTGTGGATAGTGGATCATCGTACCACTCGCGGTAACTTTCGGAAGCGGATGGTGCCAGGCTCGTGAATGCAGGCCGGGGAGAAGAAGCATCAGAATCTCTGGAAGAATCGGTTACGGGAGTGTCGTCATGAGCTGTATCCACAGATTTGGAAATAGCTATTTCTGTGTAGACAGGCGGCTCTGGGTCTTCCACTGCTTCTGCTCCATCTATTGGGACATCGCGAGAGGCCGCCGTCTCCAGGTCATGACTTTCTTGATCTTGGGGGTCGCAGCTTCGAGAATCAGATATCTCGGGCGCCTTGTCTGGCTGATCATGGACGCGGCGATGCAAACCCTGCTGGTGTTGGTTGAACCGACTGCGGCCTCTGTTGTATTTCCAGGAACCTCGGGGAGGGTTACAGTCTCGCAGCTGAACACGCATCGCACGGCCTTGATATATACGATTGTGCTTCACCTCAGCTTCAGAATTATTGCTCAGCAATCTATAGAACAAAGATTTACCTCCTCGAAAACTGCACGGGCAGGCGACTCTGTGTTGTTAAACTTGACGAAGGCAAAGGCTGCTTGTGAGTTGACTAGAAAGACGGCCATGTCAGCGCTGTCTAAAAATGTACCTAATATAACTTACGTGGTCGAACTATCTTGACGCTTTCTAATCCACCAAATCGAGCAAAAAATTTGAACACTTTCTCCTCATCCCAAGCACCAGGACCGAAAGTCTCAAGCCCTCCTACGAAGAGCGTAGTAGGATCGATGTTTCGTTCACTGCTCGTAAGCTCGCTATAGCAGCTACCTTCCTTTTCATCAGACCCATTGAAAGGCAAACTTGGCATGCTACTATCTGCGGTAGTCGGAGTGATAGGAAATGCTGATCCGGGTGTTTTAGGAGTAAGAGGGGACCTCCCTAGGCTAGGCGTAGATGGCATCTCGAGCTCTTGTCCGTGATCCTTGCCTTCCATGTCGGCTTTGAATTCGTCGAGAGCATGTCCCATGCCTTTATTTTGATGAGGAAATGTTAAGGAAGCCGACCTAGGAGGTCCCAGGTGTTGATTAGACGTCCTCTGATAACCTGACAAAAACCAACCTGCCACGCCTGATGATAGGTTCTTTTCTCTCGCTCCAAACACCCGGCCCTGTTTTAAGAGAGCCTGCAACATGGGTAAGTGGAGGAAAGTCCATGTCGGACCACCTGACTGGAGGGACATTGGCTGGTGACAGCCTCGGAGAAATTTGAGTATATGCAACAGTGTGATCCCCGTCGTCCACATCGCCATCTGCAATACCGTCTTCAGATGTGATGATTGACTGTGAAGTGCCTTCGGACACATCTACGCTCTTTCGAGAAAGGTCGAAGGAACCAGTGCTCGATGCAGCACGGAGCTGCATGGAAGCTGAAGGATTCTGGATGTGGAGTGGGTAGTGAGCCACGTTGCTTTGAAAGAAGGGACTGTAAGGGGAACGTTGCTCGATTCCGAAGGGAGGGGGCTGATGTGCCCATGTCACTGTGAGGTGTGGGACTCGTCTTAGGCTCTGAACCACTGATATTAGACCAAGCTACAGCAGGAGGTCCAGATAGATGTCTACCATTAAAGCGCTCACGCAATCGTCGCGGTGCTCCCATTTGACTTCCCAGCATCCTATATCCATCCTTGAGGAACGAGGTGCATCATGTGGGGCTGGATACAGCTTCCAGCTCTCGACAGCGCTCTCAAGTTCTAAGTCTGCATCACTTGAGCTTTCGTATTGACGTCAATGTGCTAGTGGACTTACCAGCAGCGGGGTTGCGGGGTTGAACTGGGTTGAAGGTTTCCAAGCAACCAAAATAAGCGGCTATGGTGCGGATGGTCTAAAATTGAGGATTACATCGTTGGCTTTTTCGATTGAGAGTTTTGCAGTAGGAAAAAAAACCTGAGAGTCGAATGGCAATGGCCGCAGGAAAAGACTCGGTTTATCAGAAATGACGCCCAAGTCATTACGGTATAACTCCGCGTCAACGGCTTCGTCGTTGTACAGAAGAGAATAGAATCTATGTAAAGGTTTACGACGTAAAACGGGGATTATAGGAAGAGACCTACTTTGTGTTTTTTGGTCGACACACTCTCATGGCGGATGGGAGTGGTAATTCCACGGTTTGAGACTTGAACTGTGGGAACTCCCCTTCTGTAGCGTTGATTGGAATTTGTTGGGTAGGTATGCTGGCCAAAGCGCTATTAAGTAATTCCAAAAAGACGTGAGGAGAATGCTAACCGGTAGGAAATTAATAGGGTCCTAAAAGCTCTGGCTGGCTCATAGCGCAGCGTACGACCCAAAAACTGCTTGGATGGGTTAGAGTGAAGTGTATAAATCAACGACGCTGCAGAAGCAGCATCCTAGAGCGTTGTGAATATTTTGTTGTTAGAGCGGGGAAGAAACTAAGGGCAGATTACCTCGCATTGAACGAATGCGCAAACGCCACCTTTAGAGTCGCGGACAACTTTGATGTTTTTGACTTCTGTGTGTTCAGAGAGGTGTTCGGAGAGAAGCCGAGTAAGTTCCTGCTGGTCAACGTTAGATGGAAGGCTAGGGAATAAGACGATGAGCAAAGGTTGATATATGCGCTTGAACAAACGATGTACCTCCCAACAAAAACGCTAGCATCGTGCGGCATCCTCTCTTCTTTTCTTTTGAGGCCAGGTTCGGAGACTGGCTGTCCAACTTTATCAGTATGCGCAGCGTCCTGAAGAGAGTGTTCAGGAGCAGGGGGGGAAGCTTCAGGAGAAGTAGGGAGGGTGTCAAAACGAGTTCCCCAGGTACGCATACGAAGAGATGATGGCTTAGAGGGCATGATTGAGATGGTAATAGTAGGGAAGAGGGTAGATGTGGGGTGAAGGAATATGTGACGGTTGATTTTTTCTTTTTCTGGGTACAAAAATTAAATATTTAAATTGAATTTGAACATATAACCATCGCGCCATCAAAGTAGGTGTGCGCCATCATCCACGTTTTACGACGACCGACGCAAACTATGAGAGGCGATGATCATACCCAGTGTTCACTTCGCTAGCTTCCTGTCATGCCAAAGGAAGCAGACTATGTCCGAGGGATTGAGAGTCAGGTTCTAATTCAGCCCATGAATCTCTTGTCGTGGTGGCAGATTCTTGATGCAAGTCAGAAGAACAGATGTCTGTCCGGAACAGTGGAACAGTTGGAAGAGATCGGCACACAGTCTCGTACCGGTTGGCAGTCAAATTAAGGGCTTTTTATACATTGTTCAACCCCAGGCAGTACAGTAAGCACAGAAAGCACATTTCCACTCAGGAACAGGCGACAACGAACAATGCGGTCCCGACAGATCAACTATTCGATTTCTCTGAGCAAGGCGGAAGAAATTAATCGTAGATGATCGACAGCAAGACAAGGAGAGCAGAGAGCCTTTTCAAGGTCGAACCCTCGAAGAAAAAAAAATAACCTCGGATAACTCCGACGTCTCTCAACTCAGCCCCATCGAAGGACTCCTTTAGTCGCGTTCTCAACAAACAATAACTATGTCCGACGATGGCTATGATGGCGCGGTAGGCGATGAATTTGAATATGGGGGCGGCGGGTATGCTTTGGGTTCGTTATATCTTGTGATTAGTGTAATAATCGTGCACTATATAGGTTCACAGAGGACACTTTTGTGGGTAGTGTTCCAGCTTCACGCAATGTGCCTCATGCGTTGCATATCTAGGATGACTCCTATGATTTGTTAGCAAATAACTTTAACGATGGCGAGGCTCCAAGCCAGGAAACAGGAGAGAACGGTGTTGTTCCAGAAGAAGACGCTACACAGTTGAATGGGATCAACGGGGCAGATCATGATCAGGAAATGGTGCAAGGTGAAGAAGCAGCACCGGCAGGTGCTGGATTGACTGGAGAAAGGCAGCCGAATAAAGTGAGGGTAACCACACCCTACCTTACAAAATACGAGCGGGCTCGCATACTGGGTACAAGAGCGTTACAAATCAGGTATGTCCTATAGTTGCTTCTTGTTGGCATCATCCAGAAAATATGCATGTCGTTCAGCATGAACGCCCCCGTCCTTGTTCCCCTTGACGGCGAGACCGATGCTCTACAAATTGCCATAAAAGAACTATCACAACGAAAAATACCTCTTGTCATTCGACGCTATCTTCCAGATGGAAGTTTTGAAGACTGGAGTGTCTCCGAACTAATAAGTGACTGAGTACAGGCAGACTACAACCTTCGAGGCTTTTGTGATCGTTCATGTTATCGTGTCATATTATACATATATAATTATTAACATACTATACTACAAACGCGCACCACGCGCGTTTCTCCCAAGGCCCGAGGGCTTCAGGAATACACTGAGATGACTGAACAATGTCGTAGCGGGATGACGTGGATGGCTGAAGTTCAACAGGTTTGTCCCCTGGATCTTGTGGCTCGTGTTACAACCTTCCGCTGTGCTCGGGAATCTGCAGCCTTGGATTTTATAGTTTTTGTGGGCAGCATCTTTGCGTCTTGCATCGATATGTCGAATACATCATCTATCGCGTCAGCTGGGGGGTTGTTCGTTCTTTCCATGAATAGTAATTTTTTCTCGTCATCCTTCAGAGCGTCCCTAATAACGGAGACGCGCTTTTTGGAGGGACTGGATTCGATATCACTGTAGTGAGATACGAGCTGTCCTCTTTTACTGGGCGAGAGTGGTGGGGCGACTGTCTTCATGATAGTGTCTGGTGTGCTAAGAATCATGGCGGCAAGATCGGGGGGAGGGATGTTCTCCGATCCTAAGTGAGGCTTCTTGACAACTAAATAGATAAAAACATGAGTGTTAATCCAGTGTTAGAAAAGATGGTTGTTTTACCCTTGCCTTTACCCTTCGACTTTGTTGTCAAGCCATCCTTTACTACTTTGAAACCGCCGTATGTGCCAATATCCTCTCCGGAGGCTATCAAAGTCTGCTGTATCTCCCAATCTGCGGGTCTCGTTTTCTTCCAATCTTCCACAACCTTCTCGACCCAAGTGTCGGTATCACCTTCTATATGATAATCTATAATCTCGTTCCATTCCGAGGATGGAGGCGTCTTATTAACGAAAACAACTTTGCCTTTCCAAGACTTCGTGGTTGAAGTACTGGAAGATGGTATGGATGTATGGACGGTCTTAGCAAACTCCCTGACCATCTTCCTGAGTCCGTGAACTTTGAGGGAGGTACCCATGATGATCAACATGTCTGGTTTGCGTGAGAGATCACGAGACTGAATGGTTCCGATTTCATCACCGAGAGGATGAGATTCATCGTAAAGAACAATAGCAGGTCGAAGGGTACCAACGCGAATGGCTCGAGCAGACCGAGCAGCACGTTCTTTGACTGAATTTGTTTAAGCTATGTACGAGTTGGAAAATATTGAAAACTTACAGCGAGATGTGCATTCTGGGCAATTGGGAGCAATGCCGCCAAGAAAGGAGGTTACATGCTCCTTGGTGCAAGGATACTCGGCAGAGCATGATGCGCATCGAACACTGTGAATATCACCGTGAAGCTGGACATTTCGCACGTCCTTGGTCTTTATTTTGAACTTTCCTCGGCCATCTATTTTTGCACCTGAACTAGAGCTACCCATGAGGCCGACGCGTTCCTCCAAGCCGTCAATGTTTTGCGTATACGATCGAAGTAGCTTTTTCTTGACGTCTAGTGTCTTGATGAAGTTGTGTGTAGGAGAAGGAAACGCCTCGTCAATGGACTGCTTGAGCTTAGAAACGAATGTGTAGAAGACTGCAGTAGATGTGGCATCCCGGAATAGGGATGCATCGAACAAGTCACGACCTTTCAAGACCACATCAGGGTATTGTTGCTTGACTAGAGCATATAGGCCATCTGACGAGCGGAAATCCTAACAAATGGTGAGTTCCAAGCGAAAGGCATACTGCATGTGTAGACAAACAGGAATTCCGCAGGAACAGGAGATGCCTGCACCAGTGATGACGACGATTTTCTTGCATTTGGCGACAGAGAGAGAGACATCAGCGAGAGAACGTCTTGTGTGCGAGTCGTTAGCGATATCCGCTAGTTTAAGGGTGACGGTCATTAGAGCTATGTAGGAGTCCTCACGACAGACCAGCGTTCATTGGTTTTGTTTTGAACAAGGGGCGAGCGAGTTTTCAACGCGCATGCCACGTGATAAATAGAGTACGCGTTCTAATCTACGTATTATGTAACGTTTTCATTCACCCCTCACTTCGTGTTCAGAACCTCGGCTACGCTCATAGTACCAAATACGAGCCGTCTTTGAACACGAAGAAGGCGTGGAAGATTGCATAGGTCTGAATGTTCCATATTGTTCCTATAGGAAAGGTGAACCTCCTCAATCAAGCACCTTGACATGGTCCAACTTACCGTTCCCAGAACGTGATTGAAATACCACACTTCTGAAAGAGCTGTGCCATTATTCGTGCATCCGAGGTAGGGCGTGACTCCTATTTGGGACGTAAGAGCACGTTCCAAACGTTCAAGAGTATACCAAGTCTTGTTGGACGGTACAATTCCAGACCTGATGAGCATCAGCATAAGATAAGGCCCATGTGGACACGATATACAACTTACGCAGCTAAAATATTATACGTGGGATACATATGAAACGCTCTGATAGTCGCATCGAAATAATTGATGAGATCCTGGTGCTTTCTATAGGACGATCCGTAACATTTAGTATCAAACGTCGATGTGCATGTCGCATGCTTGGAGAACTGGCCATGGCCTCGTCAAAAAATGTCAGTGTTCATCACTATGGGCAACATACTTCGTGAGCCCATAGGTACGCATTCGGATCTCTTTGGTTGACCCAATACTTGTTCACTAGCATTACAGCTTATAGTAGGAATCATCATTCTGACATCACCCAGACTTACTGAACGTCAGGAGATCTTCCCGGCCAAATTGTCGAATGAAAATATCAACATCCGAACCTCTATAAGGTGGGATAACCGTGCCATTGGGAAATTGGGCTGGCGAGGGAGCTGGGTCGTACTGCCTTGATTTGTCACAGTATTGTTCAAACGAGCTATCATTTGAATCAATCAGTTGACAAATTAATATTGAAATGGAGGTCCTGTAACATGCCCATCGCAATTGTCAGGCCAGAGCCCATGTATAGTCCAACTTCCACCTGGAAGCTTCTGGCCCTTCTTTTCAAGGCCTGTATATGTGCTCCAAAACTGTGTGGCCAAGACTAAACCTCCAGGGGTGGGTGAACAGCAGGTGTTTTTGATCTGTGCCGTGTTCTCGCATGAGAAGACCGAAGGTTCAGAGTCACAGGCTGATAAGGAGGGAAAGGTGTTGGGAACAGCCCATTGCGTGTCAGGGAACCCCATAACACCGAACACAAACATTAAAAAAATGGAGAGGTCACAGATGAGAGCCATAATATAGAGGTCAAGCGCAAGTGGGGTTGAGAGCTTCGCCTCATGCGAATGCAGCCCCTGATAGCATTTTAAAGCCACTGCAAGGCCGAACAGCCCGTAAGTGAGACCACGAGGTCGTATTATAACACCACCCATATGGATGCTCAAAGCACGTTGGTCATTGTGACACGTTGGTTGTCAGAAGAAGGTGCAGACTCAATGCAGCGAGATGATGCGCACTCGCTACTATCGTTGTTGTCATGAGCTCAATGTGCAGCAGCTAAACTGGAGAAATAACGACGTCAAGGCAAAGAATCAAGAGCTCTATAAGGCATCTTCCAAAAACCTAACAAATGAACACAGCAGCAGGGTCGACAGTCAAAGGAACAACATCAAGAGAGCGGTGTCAAACAGCGTTGGAGACAAGGCGGCAAAATTAAACATCGGCCCAGCCCCCCTCATCTAACTTATACGAGGCTTCACTCTCAGGTCGATCTGGGCTATCAACCAACTTCGCAACGCGTTCCTCTGCGCGTCCTATGTAAATATGCAACAGATAGCGTGAGACTAGGGTGACGGGGTGAGTAATAAACCCATGCCTTTGCGCAGGAATAATCTAGTTGCAGATGCATGAGATAAGATATGGCCTCCAATGGGCTTGAGAGCGCCACCTGCCACGAAAGACATAGTTGCTCCAGGGTCGGCTGATGTCTCCAAAGTTAGATGACATTTGAACCAAACAGTCGGGTCAGGACGAACATTGAACTTGGTTTGTGATGAGGATGGCAATCTGGACGAAGATATCAGTAAATCGAATCTTGGCGGGGTAACGTCCGCAAACGTTATATTCCTCAGATAATTTAGTAAGTTTAGATAACATCTACACCGTCAGTTCAATCAGCAAAGCCACAGCGTACCAAACACGTTCAGTTGTTCTATACCTGTGCAAGCTTCGGAGATATAACGAGCGTCATGAAACACTTTGCGATGTGAGGAGTAAGAATATATTATACCTTCTGCTGACGTTCACTCAATTCCCCTCTTCCTGAGAAGTCGACACGGAAGAGAGCCATAATGCTGTCAACAATCTGGGAATATTGAGATCAGCATACGCCCAGCGATGTAATCAAACAGATTACAAGTAATCTGAAGTCTTTGTCTTCCGCAAAGCGAAGGGAGCACTCATTTATGAGTTCCATCTGTTTGGATATAGATGGAAGTTTGCCTTCATGTCTGAGACACGGGTGGCCTACCTGATGTTCGCTGTTGAATGCGCGAGCTGCGAACATAAGAAAAAATAAGTGGGGCAAAACATAGGTTAAATACCGTAAAGTATATTTTCCAGCGCCATACTAGCATCCACCCCAAAGCGGTCAGCTACAGATCGTATGCGATCTGGACGAAAAGTTCCTATTGTCTTCCTTAGAAACTCAGTGTGTTCAGAAAACAAGCTGATCGTGAACCTTCGGTATCGATGTAAGCAACCTTTAATCATAGTCATGCGTCACCATTTTCTAGATATGTAGATCATGAATACCTTTCCGGAAGCTCCTCCTAACTCCGGCGGAAGCTGCGCTACGACGCTCATGGTATGAGCGAGCTGGGTCTTTCCTGTTCGAAATTCGCCATAGACTGTGGAAAGGATGTGAGGCGGTTTCTCATGGCCAAGTCTCCTCACCTTCGGAGATAGATTGGGATGAAATTCCACCTGTAATATAAAATGTACGATGTGTCATATTGACAGGAGCTGAAGTAACAGCATATATCTACCACCAAGGATTCCATCAACGGATTTGCTTCCAGTGCTGATTAATGTAATTTTCTTTCTTTTATCTTGAACTTCTACTCCGGTAGAAAACGATGAGCCCTGTTAAACCTAAGAGCTGGTAGAGTAAAAGTAGGTGAAAACATATTTACAAGAATCTTGTTGGCTGCTTCCTACATCATAGAACGTATTGTAAGTGGGATGTATGCGAGAGTTGATTGCTTAACCTTGATTTTTTCTACTTTGGCTTCTGACATGCCCTGTTGATCTAGTAAGCAGCTGACTGCAAGAAGCAAGGTTGGGTCAGGAGATACCTTGATTTTTAACATTTGACGACGTGTTGTCATGTTCACGCCAGAGATGGTGTTTATGGCGGCGGACTGGAATATTAGAGTATCAGTAGAGTGGCAGATAATACGCACCATAACTTCTTTACCTTCAGCTTCAGAATGTCCTGAACATTGATACCCTAACAAGGATAAGTGGGAGAGATCGTCGAACCATTCAAAAAAACAGACATGTTGTTGGAGTTCATCAACTGAATCAAAGAAACACGTCTGAGATGTATAAAAAAAAACACCGGTCTTAAATAAGTAGCATAGACGTACTTCATCCTCATCCGGTGATGGTGCTCGAGAAGGCGCAACAGAGCTTTGCGATGGAGCACGTCGAGGAGGCATAGATACAAAAGTCTCTTACAGGGATGAAAAATGATTAATTTTCCAGTCTAGGATGCTGAGTAGGGTTGGTGGCGTGTCTATTAGCACCAGTAACTTCGAGATCAGATCAGAGTTGCGACACACATAAAGTAAGGGTCGATTCTAATTGTAACTGTCACATGTTCCTGCTCCCCTTGTTTCGTTATCACTGTGTGACGATGATACCATGCTTCTACAGCTTGAACCCGTTGGTGACACCGTTCATACGAGTTATGAACATTTCCCACGTAAAATAGTTACAAAGCGTGTGCATTAATACATCGTGTCTGAATGTAAAGATGGAATAGCGAAGAACTGTCTTATACTTGTGATGCATATTCACAAAGGCATGTACCCTACCAGATTTCATATTGCTGAGAGTACGGCATGTTACGGAACACTTGAAGCCTGACATCGTCCATGGCAGCTTTCAATTTTCATGCTTCCATGCATTTCATATCCGAATAGTGAGCCTGTCTAGAATCTATACATACTTGTACTCTGAAGTACGATGTTAAAATGTTTTGTGCTTCCGTTCGGTACCACTTGTTGTTGCTCGAAAAGAAGACGGAGCCGTTGCCCCAAATGATCAACGTGGGATTTTGCGCCACCCCCATGTTTGTCGGCATAGACATTCAGCGCTCCTCTCTTATTATTATTACATTGTACATATAACAGGAGATGGTGTAAATCAGGAACGTCGATGGGTAATCTAATAGGACTGTAATTAATCAATTCCGACTAGACCTCCACGACCCCTTCTTATCCTATCCTCCAAACCACCCACACCCCCAAAGACTTTCTTCTGTTCGTGACTCAAGAAGTTGCCCATACCTTTCGATCTCGCTCGTGCTGCCTCATCAGCTGCTATTTCCGCCTTTTCCTTTTCTAACATTTCAGCGAGTCTTTCTCGACGTTCTATTGCCATGGCATTGGCATCAGCACTCATGGCTGCCAATCGCGCCGCGCGGTCGTCAGTGGTGGCTTTCTCGTCTCGTGGTTTGGGCCTGGGAGGCGAACTGGGACTGAACCGATGACGCTTTGAGGGTGGGGTTCCCCTCGTTCTGCCGCCATAGGGACTTCGGTCGCGTGGTCGTTTACCGAGATCGTTACGGTAAGGACCCGTGACTTCGCGCCGATTATCATCGTCCGATTCGTCTGAACGTGGCCAAGGTGGCTGTTCTTCCATCTTACGGAGAGAGTTCCTCGAATAATCGTGATTATCACTATAACGGCGCCTGCGATCGGGGCTTGGGCTATACCTACTAGCCCGTAGCGATTTTTCGCCGTTTCTTGAACGTTGGCCTGCATCGCGGCGAGAGGTTGGCACAGAGATAGGAGAGCGAGAGCGAGAGCGGCGACGAGGGCTAGAGCTAAACTGGCGGTGAGTAAAATGATCAGGAGAGCGAGAGCGCCTATAATCTCTGGGGTCGTCCAGTGAACGTGAATCATTGTCTCTGTGTTTACGTTCTAGCTTGAGCCGTTTACGCTCCTGTTTTTCCTTCTTCTTCTCCTCTTTCGTCTTCTTGGGCTTTATGCCATTCCGCGCTTGCATTTCTCGCAGGCGAAGAGGGTTCGACATAAGCGCTTGAAGAGCTGCTTGTTCTTGTTGCTTGATAGCCAGTAAAGGATCTTCCCGTATTTTCGAAGCGATATCACGGGCACTATTAGCGTTTTGCACAGCTATGAAGTTCTTGTGGGCAGCGCCGATCTAAGAGTGATTCAGGAAGGGTAATAGTATTATAGCACTGGTTGCAAACCTTAGCATTCTCGTCAGCCGTTAGTATCTTGTCTACCCGTTTTTTCCCCAGTAGATAATCCTCAAGGTCATTCGGATTTTGACTAGTTCCCGTGGCTGGTGTTGCATACATCCATTCTAGTTTTTCTGTTCTCTTCTTTCCGGTCTGCTCCTCCTGAAGACGCTGAAGCTCCTGTAACTGTCGCTCCTCTTCCTTTTCCTTCCTTAGTTGATCAAGTTTCTTCTTCTCCTCAAGCTAGCAGAGCAGAAGTCAGAGGATGGGTGAACCGAAATTCATTCGGACATACCGCTTTCTTTTCCTCCAGCCAGACCCGCTCCTGGTTTTTAAGCAGAAGCGGGTGCCAAGATTTCTTCATGTTGAGATCGCCGCCACCCATCTTGTAAACGCTGTATTTGAAACTGTGCTAGGTGGTGGGTGGTAGTGATAGCGCGGGGGCCGTATTTGTATTTGTATATACCCAAGTGGCTATCCTGACTTGCCACGTGACAATATCTCGCTTACCACCAACCACCTCGTTGGACTTTATACCGAAGGCTGGCAGCCAGTTGTCTATCCTAGGGAAGCGCTTGTGGGGCAGAACCTATGTCTTTCCCTGCACAAGGTGGCGATAATTTTGGAGGATTTAGCCCTTTGAATGGCGACACCAGCCGAGATGTCGAAGCTGGCCGGTTTGTTCAAAGTCTTCTTTACCTTGACAAGCTTATCTGACCACATATGTTCAAGTCAGGCCTGGGAGGTCCATATATGCCCTTACTCGTGGGGAAATCACTAGAGGCCTCGCTAATCGCTTTGTCCATTCGCGGGTTTACGTCTGTCTTTATCTCAGCATGGCTGGACTTTCAGTGACCACGGTCATTCTCAGCCTGAAAGATGGGTGCCCTGGCCTCGCTTTCTTTATTTTGGAAGTTATAGTAAACGCTGCTATGATAATAGAGGTCGCGATACGTTTTGTTGCTTTTGGGAAGGTACGCCTTAGCAACTCGAGTTCTTATTTACTCTAATCCATTCGACGCGTAGCAATTCTGGAAGTCGCCTTTCAATGTTATGGATTTAATTCTTACTGTGTTCTGTGTATTGACACTCATCGTTATCACATTTGCTCAATGTGGTACCGGAAGTAAAGAGGAAGCGATTTTGGATACATTGCTTCTAGTCACTCGGAATGTTTTGCAATTTGGACGTCTGGCAGCAGTTATGCGACAGTAAGCACCAAGATTAACATTCGTGGGGTATCTCATTACAGGATTTCCAGGTCTGGTCAATCAATATTCTCCCAGCCGAAGCCTATTGATATCTCAAGTGCTCGGCGAGCCGGTTTCATGGACCTGGACATTGACAGCGATGAAGATTACTCTGACGATGTCAACCAACCATTGGTACCAAACGCTGTGGTTTTTGACATACACGGTATAAACCAAGAGAGGGAAGCATTCATGGACTTGCCGCAAACGGTTGTTACCACGGGTGAACAGGATTCGGACGAGAGGTGGGCGCGCGGCTAGGGTGACGTGGGTATTTGAGGAGATGAATTCATTTATCTATGCTATCATGATTTTAATGGATGCAAATGACATTTCTATAACATTTCATACAGACAGGGGTAGATCATGAGCTTAGATACATGTATCCCCACTGAGAATGCCAAGGGGACATTTGTTTGTACAAAAATTGTGTATCATCGCAACTTGAGAAATATTTCTTTCTTTTTCACGCGATGTGCTGAACTGCCAGTTTGACTGGGACTAGTCGTCTCTAGTCGCCCCCTCCATTGTCTGGTCATTACTAGCCGCTGTTTTACTCGCTCGTAGTCCTCGCTGCTAGCTTTCTGGCAAGTGCTACTACATTTGCTTGTACTCATCTGCTGTAAAAGTGTACCATTTTAACTTAACAACAACCGGTTGTCGCTCTTTCCATCCCCATGTCTTCAGCTTTTCCTTCCAACTCTCCAAACTCACGAACCTGGTGGTCTATGAGCCCAAAGCAACCGCAACTTCCCCTCCAGGATCCCCACAGGCAATATGCGTCAGACAAGCCATCTCGTTCAAATGGCCTCAACTCTATTGCCATTGCTTTAGGCTTGAAATCGAAAAAGCAGGCGGTACGGGCGCCTCACCACTCAACTTCACGCCCACCATTGCCCATCCTCAACACCAAGGACACCACCAACATAGCCCCTTCTAGGTCGCCATCCTCAACCCCATCACGACTCGATTCCGCTGGGCCACATACACCTCTTGACCCACAACAAGATAGCCGTCGGTCTTTACTAACGCTGTCCGAAATTGATCCTTTTGCGGCACGCAGTCCGTCTTCCCAGAGTCCTGATTTGAATCGATCTCCCGCTCCGTCCAACTCATTAGGTCCTGACAATGACTCGAAGAGTAGAGGACCAGCCGATCGAGTTTCATATACTTCATTACATGCTACAGCTATCGAAAGTGAGGCATCTCCACCCCACGAACTCTATAAACTTGTTTCGGATACTTCACCTAAAAAATCGAAGTTTGTAATTTTAATACCCATTTCACATCAGCTTACAATTTCGCTAGGCAAATTACGGGAACGTCCCATAGAAAGCAGTCTTTGGCTGCCGTAGATCGATCAATCAGTTCTGCCTGGGAGGCTTCGGGTGGTCAGCCCTTCAATTCGAAATCAAGCTCATTGACCACGTTAAGCGATAAAAACCGATTAAGTCAGCCTGAGGCGACACTAGTAGTCCGTCCTTTAATGCGTGCACGGGGTATGACAGACTCAGCTGCACCTCAGTTCTTGTCGCCTCAACCTCCTTCGCCGCGGGTCATCATTCGCCAACCATCCGTTTCCCGAATTGGACTACCTCCAAGCGCACCTCCCACCCATGAGCTACCATTGCCACCCCCACCCTCGGGTATGATAGGCAGAGAAAAGGACGCTGAAACCGAGGCGGCAATTCCGCCATATATGAATTCTGCATCCTCTTCCAGCTTGTCATTTGCGTCTTCGTTATTGCCACAAAGGGATTTGCAGACCCACAGCCCCCGCCAAAAGACACCAGAATCTTCAGGCCCCAACGATGATGACCTTACTCGAAATATAGCGCAAACTCAGCTCTCGAACTCTCCCCGTACTCTCAAGAAAGCGCTTTCTTACCAGTCTCTGGCAAGACGAAGTCATTCGTCTAGTGGATTCATTACCTCCCCACTTGATATGCCTATCTCTCACAAGACACCTCTGAAACAACGGCCATTTCACCAATCGAAGCCGGCTACCCTTCCACTTGGCGGCTCCACTGGGGCTTCCCTGTCTACTGTCCCGACGGAGTCTCTGACTACTGAACAGAAAAGAGGTAGTAGTGCCAGTGGGATATCGTTACCTGGAAGGAAGCGCCTTTTTTCTGGATCAAGTATGCGACGGCCGTCAACTTCCCAATGTATTCTTTCGCAGGATGATAAGCGATCCATATTCAGTGTACGATCTGATACAGAGCAGATTACCGGAAAGCCTTTCGAACCTGGGCAACGACAGCCATCGCCTGCTGCAACCGTGACTTCTTCCTTTTGGGACGAAGCATTTTCTGATCCAGCCCCGCACAGTCCCCAACCTACGGCACTAGAATATACACCTCAGAAAATCATGTCGTCTGCTGAAATAGCGGAACTAGCAGCTACTCTGGAACAATCAGTCATTACAGGTCGAGAACGGGGTTGTTCAATTCTCTCTGCATCAACTATGGGTACGTCAGATGGAGAGAGTGAGTCCATATCGAGAGCTGGCCATTCCTCCGAGTCTATCTATTCGACTAACGGGGAGGCAAGTTCATCGAGCACTAGCTCACCCGTCCGGACAGGAGAGTTTAGTTCTGACCGACCCCTACTCCGACTCTCGATATTTCAATCTAATGACACAGCTATCTCCCCAGCAGCACCCGATCTAAGTACGCTCGGACCGAATACCTCCAAATCAGCATTAGCGAAACCATCCATCACCAGTTTGCCTCCACCTCCCCGGCGATCGCGAGTACGCCCTGTACTTGTTCCTGAGGAACCCTCGCATCTTATTCCACTTCCTCCACCACCAGGCCGAAAATATGTCCGCCCAAAACTTTCGGTTGAGAAGGTGCTCCATCATCGAGCAATCCTTAGGAAGCCGTCCTTCTTGGAGATCGACGATGATACAGATGACAAAGACACAGATGTGGAAAGTCCAGGAAACTTGCCCAACGGTAGTTTTTTGGATTTGAACCGAGAGTCCTTTGACACCATGAGGAGTATCAGCGAGTAGGATCTTGGACATATTCCCCTATAAATATTGCTATGTTATCTATCTCTAACATTCATTATCCATTTTTATCATGCGATTATTACTGTCAATTAATTTTCACTATAGTTATGTTAATAGCTTGATTCCATACCACTTGCTTTTGTACATACCATACCATTGACTAGCCATTCGTTTTATAACAACCTCTGCTTATGAGAACAATACATATACTCGCTTATAAACCAAAAGTTCAACAATTGAAAAATATTACATGTGAATCTCTGTACATCTTGTCCTTAAGTATAACGTTGCTAATCCGTCTCGTCGGTGTGATACCCGGCTCGTCTCATAGCACCAAGACGGTGCCGGGCGGCACCAAGGTCCTTCTCCAATTTTAATATTTCAACTTGTTGTTCCATCTCGCGTCTCTTGAACTCGAGGACGGCCATATTCTTGTAATCGGCGTTGTCCTCCTCTGTCTGCCGTGCTGACACGGCCTTGACCTGTCGAACAAGCGCTTTGCAAGCTTCTGTGACAGCTTTGGCGGCGGCCTCAAGCCGCTCTTGGGTTTTTGACATCAGGTTTGCCTTCACTCGCGATGCAGCAACAAGCTGAGCGGTGGCAGCAGCCACTTCGTTTGACGCAACAATCAGTTGCTCAAGAGAATGAGTGCCTGACAACACCCCGTCTGCACTCTCGATTAGGAGGTTTGTAGCAAATGCTACGGCTTTGGCTGCAGAAATTAAGCCTTCCGTCCAGCGGTTGTTTCGTTTATAAAACTGCTGGATTGAACTTGCGCCTTTTCCCTGCGCCACAATCTCTTGTTGGGAGTCGGTAGCGGCTTTGATGAGGCGAGAGATAGCGTTGGTGATGGCCATAGCAGCTGAGAGGATGGAGTCATGGACTTGTAGGTCGACGGCATTGAACCGGGAAGAATCTCGAGGGCGAGACATAAGCTGCTGGAGGCGTTCCGTGGCGAGCTCGATGGCTCGGGCTGCACTTGACATTTCTTGTTCGACGATGTCACCAATGTCACCATTAGCACGTGCCAATGCACCCGCTTTTGTACCTTTCGGAATGAGGCCGTCAACTACCTCTGAAAGACTGGTCAAGGCACCACGCGCTTGACTGTTATTGCGCATCGCAACCTCCTTTCGTTGACTAGGTTGAAGCAAGTCGAGTTTGTACGACTGGAGGTTTTCGAAAAACCTTAGGCCGACATCCCCAGCCGACTTCGCAACGTTGATAATCTTGTCGGAGGCGTCGTCGTCACTTGCCAGACGTGTAATCCCTTTAGTGTTGATCAACACGTCGGATAGCGATTGAGCGAACTCGTTCGCTGAATTGATGACATCGACGTGATCACCACCGGTTTCCCCGCTAAGATATAAGTTATAAATCGTGGCGAATTCAGTCGAGTTGTTAATGGCCTTCTCAATCATGGACAGTGTATATTCGGGTGTTGAATTGAGGTTGCCGGCTTGAGTAGGAGATTCTAATTCATAGATAGAATCATCAACTTTCTGTACGCATGACTGTAAAATTGAATCTGATTAAGAATGATCAGCATTATAAGCTGATAGAAAACACGAGCTTTTCACCAATAATCTGATTCAATTTTTTGCGGTTATCAAGAATAAGTGTATCGATTTGTGCATTGGTAGTTTCATCCACAATGCCTTGGTTCTAACGAAGGCTCTATTAACGCAACGAAGCATGCAAGATCTGGCTTACCTGCTGTGTTTCTGAGAGCTGCTGTATAGTACTATCCATACCCTCTTGAAGAATCATGATCTCTTGATCTTTCTCGTCACGCAAGCGTTCCAAATCGCCACTAGCGTTGTCAAGTTTCGTGAGTAGTTCATCGATTTGAAGTTGTTTCGCCTTGGGGGTTAGTGTATTAGTCAACTATCGAACAGGCTATGCCGCACGTACCCTTAGAGAATCTTCGAGTTCTGACAACTGCCTATTGTACCTATTCATCACAGTGGACACCTCGGTATTCTTTGACCGGGAGAAATCTTCAGCGCGTTCGTTGGCAAAATTTAATTCGCGGCGCAAGCGGTCAAGTTCCTCTTTGTGGGAAGACTTCTGGCGATCAATATCAAACCGTGCTCGGTCACGTTCCCGTAGCATATCTGCAAGTTCCAAGTTCTTAGCTTTAAGATCTCGTTCCATTCGCTCCATACGGTCGACAGCCTCTTGTGCGGAATTTGCCTTGAGCTGCATTTGCTTGAATTTCGAAAGCATATCCAGATGTTCTGTACGGAGTTGACTGTAAAGCTTGGCTAATGCCTCGTACTTATTGCGCCATAATGTCACTTGGTCTTGTAATTGTTTGATCATCTCGTCTTTCGACATCATTTGCGTGTTGACATTGGAACTGATATTCGACAGTTCAGATTCTAAAGCCTTCACCCTCTATGAAGACGATCAATGGTCAGCTGAGTCTAGTAAATAACACAGCGAGCACATACGCGGTCATATTGTTCTAGGAATATCTGGTCCCGCTCATATTGGCCCCTCATTGCCAGAAGCTCTCGCTCAAGTTCACTGGCTCGCTGAGCAGCTTGGGCTTGATTACTGTACAGCATTTGCTGCTGCTGCAATGATTCCTGCGCAAGCCGTTGCGCTTCCGCCTGTTCGTGCTGTCTCTGCTCGAACTCTCGCTGCTGTTGTTGCTCTCGTTCTAAACGTTGGCGTTCCTCTTGCTCCCGCTGCGCCTGCAAAGCAGCCTGCTGTTCTTCGTATTGTTTCAGCATACGTGCTTGCTCGTTTATATCGACACCACTTGGTGAAGGAGCATTTGGTGGGGGAGAGGGTGACTTTAAAGCTGTTTTTGGTCGCGCGGGGAGATCTGGAGCATCACCGGAATCTTGTAGATTGGGAGGGTCCTAACTCGAACAAATGGGCAAGGGACTTTTGACAACAGTAAGTATAACCCACCGCCGCAAGCTTTGGCACATTGATAAGCCCTGTTAAATACTTGAGGTTCGAACATTCGTAATAAAATCTACGAAGATTGTGATGCTGTGAAGTAAATCGCTCCTTCAGAGGTTCCAGTACATCGATGTCGTTCGTTCCTGGAAATACTCGTAAACGAATCACATCAAGGCAAGAGCGGACAAGATGAAATACTTCGGTACATTGCTCTAAGCATACTAGTGATGAATCTGTAGATGCCCCAACTCTCTTTAACGAGCGGAACGAGAGCAGAGATACGACATTCATTATTGGCAGAATGCCTAAAATGTGAGAAGACCATCTTTTGGAAAGATTCGATCTGGTCCTGCAAGCCCATAAGGTCTGTTATGGTTTCATAACTAGGAAAATCATTAGCAGAGCAGATGCGGTAGGAATCTCATACCCTTCGTTAGGATCATCAATCCCCTTCAGCGTGACATATTCTTCATATTCAAATAGACCATTAAATTCAGGTCGCAGGCGATGAAATCTAAGCTTGGCCAAAATGAATTGCACATATGTCTTAATCAATGGACCGTAGCCTTTAACGAGTTAGCAACCCACACCCAGAACGAAATACGAGTGCCCACCTTTTTGACCATCAGAACTTACTGTACGTGCACACGTTTCAAGCCACGCTGTTTGGCCGTGAGCCTCTTTTATCGTCTAGGGCCATGTATCAAGCGTCGTTGAGGTCTGGATAGATTATGATTACTGACGACTGGATGTCCCTCTTGTAGAACCTTATGTACAGTGATGAGGGCCTTGAACGTCTGTACTTCGTCAGCCAAGATAGGCTGAACCCGAAGAGCACTCCAGAACGAGATCGACGAGTGATAGTCCCATGTAAAGACGATGCATTCTGTAGAGTTAATCAACATCGAGGCAGAACCGGAAATGAGGACCTACTCCGGACATGTTTCTGCTTGGGTGCACTCTCTTCGGGACTAGTAGCCTTTTTGATATTTACCAGTAGTTCATGCTCGGCCTTATCCTTGTCAACTGGCCTCGTAGGATAATGAACTTCCTCGTCGACATCAAAGCCGCCTTGTCGTGGTCGATTGCTACCAAACCTAGAGAAATCATGTCAGAAAAGTAGTTGCTGAAGAACGTATATATCATACATTTTCGTTCTAGATTATGAGAGACGAGTGCTGTCTGTAGTTTAACGCGCGCTGCGCAGGTGACTGATTAGCTGGCACGTGTGAAATGTCCAATTACATGTCTTTCCACTTTATACAAAGTCCAATATTTGGGACCAAGGGTTGGTCTCGCCTCTTTGTGTCTCGCAGTCTACAGTGCAGATGTCAACAGCTACGATATTTTGGAAATGCAAAAACCGAGGTTCCAGCGATCTATAAACCGCGACGCGAATCATGGCTTACTCCGACTATGCTACTCATCGGGGTCATACCCGCGTTCACCTTTGGCCTAGGCACTTGGCAATTACAGCGCTTGAAGTGGAAGGTCAACCTTATTGACCAATTAGAGGAAAAGCTTCAGCTTCAGCCACTCTCATTGCCACCAAAAGTAAAGTGTGTCTTATAGTTAACTGATGGATTTTCCATTGCTCAATCCATCCGACAGCTTGTCTGTGATTCCAGAATTTGTGTATCGGAAGGTGGCTCTGAAAGGGAAATGGGATCATGCTCATTCAATGCTCCTTACGCCACGCGTTCGAGAAGGTGTTCATGGAGCTCACGTCGTGACGCCTCTCATCCGCGAGAATGGATCAACCATCCTTGTGGATCGCGGCTTTGTGTCAAACCTTTTTTCCTCAGACCATAGTTACATGAAAGGTGAAGATGAAGTGGAAATTGTAGGGATGCTTCGGACCTCGCAACCTCGCAACACCTTCACACCCGAAAACAAACCTGAAGAGGGAAAGTGGTATTGGACTGATGTCGATGCTATGGCTGCATTCGCTGGTGGTGAACAGGCTGGTATACAACCTGTGTTTGTGGAGCAAATATTTGGTAAGGATACTCCTGTATTTAAATTTGCATCTCTCCAAACCTTCTATTCACACTATAAAAGAGGGCCATGCAGGAGAGGCTGGTCTCAGGCTTTCTAAAGGTATTCCTATCGGACGAGCACCCACCATCGACCTCAGGAATGCACATCTGTCCTATGTGATTACATGGTACGTTTGCGCGACTGGCCTGAAGACAATGAGGCTAAAATTCGAAGCAGGTATTCTCTCTCTGCACTTACTGCTTTCATGTTTGCCCGGTTACTCATTAACAGGAAACATTCCTTTGGTCGAAAGTTACCCCGGTTTACTTGATATGTCCTTGAAAGGCACCGTTGGCCTCGACAGGCCTAACTGGCTAGGGTAGTGACTGCCAGTTGCAAGTAACATATACTTACATACAGGGTGTATATAGACCTAGTTAACTTTTGGCGAGGTGTATAATTACATCCACCACACGCGAGTATGTAGTAGTTGGACATGTATAAAGCCTATAACACGTGCTTCGAACTTGGGCATGATAACTTGAACTCTGCTTTTGGAAACCGCGTCTTCATGCTTGAAGTTTTCTGACAGGAGCTCGTATACTGTACATGGCAGTTCAAGAATCTTCGGGAACATCTAACAGCCCAATAGATTCGGAAACATTGGCAGCATTGTCCAAACGGTCGCATATACACTTTCCTATCGATGACCTAAATCCCGCCCGGCAAATACAGCGGTCTCAAGACACAGCTTCAAGGATAACTCCTGTGGCAGCCCGAATACCTCCAGCTCGGCAGCACTCACCCCTCAACCCACACGCCATTTCAGATTCATCTCGTCGGCGTGTACGCTCCGTAGGTACGCCTGGGGAAGCCTTTCACGAGTCTTCGCTCGGGAGGAAATATGTGAACAGCTTTGCTACTCCCCCAAGAGGACTCGGATCGTCAGCAACTCGGGGTGCTGGTCAGGTGGAAGAGGATAGTTTGGGTCTTCGCCTCTTCTCAGATGAGTATAACCTAAGTGAGTAACAGGCAGCTAAGGCTCTTACTTTATACTCATGAAACGAGAGAGCAGCACATGAAGGTAAAGGCACGAAAGACTCAGAAGCCGTCCTGCTGATTTCTTGTACCAAGACCCCAGAATTTTGCAGGATGTACAACGTGCTCTGAAATTAAAAGCTCGTCGAGAGGCCCGCCTATCCCATATACCAACGCCTCAAAGGTCGCACATAATGGAGTCCTATAACCCACAACAAGTAATACCAATACCACAACCTGTCATACCCACATCACCTGCTGGCCGTAAGGACAGTATGTCATCTGACATTGACTTTGGCCCATCCACAAGTGCTTCACTGTTGCACCCAGTGCCCGCATCCCTGGACAACGGTCTGACATTAGACTGGAGCGGGTTTGATGATAAATCGGAAAGCCGCTGGAAGTTACCCACTTCGAAACGGAAATGGAAAGATTCCCTTCCACCATTGACAGTGAGCGTAGACCAGCTGGCAACAGCCTATTCCGGTGAATATCGTCTCTTCATTTTAGTGTATTTTCTAAGAATGTCACCTTTCATAGACAAGATTACAAGAATCAACACGGCAGCAACATTACACACAATGAGGAAAGCTAAGATGACCAAGGACCAGCTTGGGAGGCGTTATGCGCTCCTCTACGACTCACTGTCCACCGGGACTCCCTTGAGTATGGTAAAGGTGGTTCACTGGTACAGTCACCAAAACGCGCGTGATCGTGAAGCTATAGAATTAGCGGAGCCATTTACATGGCTAAAGCACTTGGATAAACGCCGTACTAAGCGACCAGAACAGACACCCTGGCATCTGACTGCTCTCATCACAGAAGAGTTCGTTCGTACTGAACCTTTTCCTGATTCCAAGGGGGCGGATAATGTGATGCGACCCCTTCAAGGGACCCATTCCCCTTCATCGCCCCCTCCGCTTGTGCACACGAGACCTGCCTCATTTGCCTCTCCCACATCATCCGACTACCTTCTTGGACTAGGCGCTGGAAAAAACAATTCACTTGAAGATGGACTAACGTTTGAACCCCTTGTTCATTCTACACGAACGTCCCTAGACGTCGATTCACGCCAGAGCCATGAATCATCCTTCAGCAGCTTACCCCTCAGGTCTTCCCCAGCCACTAATAATTCCATCGGCAAACATTCACAAGGCGCAAAGATTCCAATATCGGAGAAGCCTTTTGACAATAGTGTCTTTGCTGAACCCGGATTCTCAGACGATTCTAACCGAATCAGCTCCCTCCACCAGAATCAAGGGACACTAGTAGCTAGTTCTGGCCCGGACATCAAAGTTGTTTCAGTCACTGACGAATTTATCAATAACGCTCTTGAGGGAGCTGGCATCACGTTACACCTAACTGCGCCCACACCGTCAGATATTGAGTCCCCCGAGCCCCAGGAAATACAACCTCAGATGCAACAACCGAGAACTTCCGTTGGGGGCTCACTAGAACGTCGTAAAATGCGCGTATCGCTACCTTCTGCGGACCGTAGATCCCGATCAATTGAAGCGCATCATCGCCAAGAGGCAGGTGAAGAAAGAGCTTATGAACTTAAAGCACGGTTAGCACCATATTTTGTCTGTGTCAAGATCCATCTGACCAATATTGTCAGGCTATTAGATCAAATGACTGCCCACAATCATCGAATCCGTCAACTCCTTAACCGTGTATCTGTCGGCATGCGAGAGTACGAATCCGTTCAATCGCATGCCATGTCTTCCCTCGGCATAGAGTATACTGGTCTTCCTCGGGAGCTTGTTGAGGCCTTCGGACACGATCCAGCTGCGGTCACTGGAGCAACTCGGCGGTTCAAAGGGTGGAGAGCTGTGGACGACATCCAACATCGCCTTCTACGCCAAAGAGAAGTATTCCAAAGTTTCTTGTCACTCGCAAACAAGGATACATCCGTACCGAAAAGTGTGTTAGACGATCCAATACTGGCCCTTAGTCGAGCATTAAAAGCCCTCGAACTACAAAGCGAAAAAATAGCTGGTCGAGCCATGGAAGTGGGCGAAGCTCTTAAGGCTGTACAAGGGATCCACTCTATAGTCAAAACGAAGTACAACAACACATTATCTCAAACGTCCGCCGTCTACCCGGAAGTATGTGCTTGTTTCATTATGACTTGAACCATATGTACTCATCCTGTTTTTTTTGTATAGCTCTCGTATATCATCGCTCTAGAGGAGAGCTACAAAGATCAATATCAACAATTCTGGGAGTTTGGAATGGACACTCTCACATTTCTTCTCGATACCGTTGCTCCATTCTGGCGAAACTACGGGAAGCCCATTGGAGAAGATATTCGAGATTTCCTTATTATACCTCTGTATCGCAACGAATTCACTGGCGAAACCAAAAGATACCCAATACTACGAATACCTAACCGCTCTTTCCGCCACTGGTTTGGACTACTCATGTTTTTCTTTACCTCCATTGCTATTAATATTTTCCAAGCACGAACGGCAGCTTCCTCGACTGTCCATTACAAATTACCAATGATCCCTTACGAGAGTGTTCGGTGGGCTGCTCTGCCATTCTTTTGGGTTAGCATCATCATTCAATGGTGGGCCGTTCTGGTAGAGTCGATAGTCGTGCTTGTCCAGCTAGGAGTGCTGGTCTGGTGGATCGGTTGGTCCGTCAGGATTTTCTCATAATTTTCTCCTTTTGTATTGTGAGTGGCACGGGTATACTAAATATGACATATGTATTATTACACATACGATCATTGCGTTGCATCTATAGGTGGTGTGACTGTCGGTTGAGCTGCCTCTTTGGGAGGGGGCAGGGTTGGCACAAGTAGATAAGGTGTAAAACTATAGGGTTGAGCCATCATCGTTGCACGACCAGCATCAACACACGGCCGACAAAATCCTTCGAGAAGCGTCAACGTCCCAACCTCGAGCATACCTGACACAACACTTACGGCCACCGAGGATGAGGGGCACATCCTGACTTTTGCAAGAGAAACATTGTATCTTTGGCGCAGAGGTTCGCTCTGCTCGAGAAACGCGTGAGCGCTTTGCAAGAGAGGCTTGTCCGCCGTTAGGCTTTGAAGAATCTCCTTTCTCCTTTGCAGTGGTTCTCCGTCTGGAGCGAGCGGTTGTAGTGTGAGATTTGATAGATCTCATGGAATACGCGGGAGCAGTTGCCTGACAGCACTCTGTAAAAACAACTTTTAGGAACACGGGTTTGTAGGCTTACGGATTGAAGCTGAGTGAGAAGTGGTCCCTGAGGAAGCTGATAACCTAAAAAGACATGTTCGGCTGGTTTCTGAAAAGCCAACCTCAGACATCTTACAACGGACTGTGAGATTGGAACACTCACAATTGCCTCGAGTTTCGATTTATTCTGGTCCATCTTCTTTTCATCACCAGCCCAGCGTGAAATGGTATCCCAAACGGCTAAAGGGGCATTCTTGAGGCGAAAGCTGACGATTTGCAATGCTTCAGTTTCTGGCCTGTGCGGTGGCTGGTCTGTTACGCCATTATCCAGAGGACTTGGTTTGGGAAAGGGTAAACAAGCGTTTATGATAGTATAGGAGGATGAAGCATCCGTGGTACGCTGGCAGGTCACTGTTCCACGAGGAAAAACCCAACGTTCAGAAGGGTTTTCACGAAATTCAAGGACGAGATCGAATTCTTTGATGGGAGGGGGTGGCGTCGTTGTGATTGTCGAGGTGGCTGGAGCAGGGGGTTGCTGTACAGCTGGAGAAGGGGATATCAGGTGAACGGTCTCTGCAGTAGCTAATGATTGAATGAGAATTCCCAGAGTCTTTAGTTGTTCTGGAGTGGCGAGTCCAGCAGCAGCGAGTTGAAGTAGGTTGGCAAGCGTAGGATTGGAGGCGGCTGCGGTATTTACTTGATTGATGAGAGCGGGAGTGATCGTGGTCACGGTGTTTAGTGAGGATATGAGAGGTGTGGGTGGCTGTTGCAAGCTGATATTCTGGGACCCGTTCGAAACAGATGGAGCGGGCTGGGTGCTTGTAGCATACGGAAGTTTGACTTGCCATGATGACGACGGAGGCTGTTGGGGGTGGGGTGCCGGTTGATGTGGTTGAGCAGGGAGGTAGTGTACTTCATAGAAGAGAGTATCAGAAAAGATGTGTGGACCAATCTCAAGATCACATTTTCCGCGCAGTTGAATGGTATGGGGAGGCGGAGTCTGGTCGATCGATTTTACACCACGGGCTCTGGTCGAAAAACGGGGAAACGTTGAAGAAAGCCATCTTTGTCGTGCTAGGATCAATTAAAACTTTAGGATACGGACCAGAGACGACGGAGGGGAGTCTGACATTGGCGAAGTGCGTGAAGAAGAACGCAGCTTGTGTGTATGTAAGATGTGAGCTCGTTTGAAGTATGTAACACACACACACCTTTCTGAGATGGGTTTCAGTTGCTCGTCGTCTCCATTCTTGAGCTCCCAACCAGGATTTGGGCCGACTGGAAGGTTTATTAGGGCAGTCGTTGTGGACGGACTCATGAAGTTTATATTTGGTTGTGTTGTACAAAGACTTCCGAGATGATGATTATCGGATCTCGGGTGAGTCTTGTTACACTCTCCAATAACCAATAATGACTAGCCGTGTCCGTAAGTTTTAATCTTTTATTTTATTTTATTTTATTTTTGACTGTAAAATTTAGAAAAAGGTGGGCCTATATTTCGACCAATAAAGTCAAGAGCTCGATCGGATGCGCCCCAGGCTGATAGCTGGCGATCTCCACCGCCGACGTCTTGCCAAATCGATCCAGCACTCCAAGAGTGCGCTACCATCGACCCTTCTCTTGCAGACACCGCCTTCATCTCTCCTACAACCAGTCCTCACCGCAGCACACCAGCACCGCCAACCCTGATCAGCCGTCTCACTACTACCAAGCCCTCTCCCTCTCCTTTTCCTCCGTCTGCTTCCAAGTCTTCTCAACCCATCGTCTACCTTCAAGACGCTTACAACAGAATACCTACGCCACGGCCAACTCCCATCAGCACACCAACCTCACTCCGTGCTGGCGTAGAAAATATACCACAGCCTTCTGTTATCATCGAACCTCCAATCAAACTACCAGAGACTCCTGCAAATGTTGCTAGCCCTTCCTCGTCCCAATTGGATCCAGCTATCGACGCTGCGTTACCGATCAGCAGACCAAACGAAATCAAATCCTCACGTAAGAGTCATACTTCTCGAAAAACTCCCAGAAAGAGAAAAGTCGAGGACTCTGATAAGAGCAACGAAAACACTCCAAAGCCAGCCAGAGCTAAGCGAAAAAGACGTGAATCGAGTGGTACACCACACTCGCGCAGATCCCGCGGTCCCTCGCTACCGCCATTTGACCCAGATGCTGATCCTGGAGAAGAAATAGATCCTACTGTAGTCACCATGGCATCTCTTTGTAATGATACCGGCCAGGGCCGTGTCAGTCGCAAAGCAGCTGAAATACTCTCCAACCATGCCGCTTGGAGATCACAAAACAAGGAAAAGAGGGCGCGTATGAAAGCTCTCATGGAGTTAAAGAAATACGGCCGCGACTCAGAAGTCGATACATTCGAGATGAACCACAGTACCCCAGACAAAAATGACGCCGCAGCCTCAGAGCCAGGCCCGTCAAATATTACTCCAGTAAACCCTCCAATAGTAGACGAGACCGGGGGTGGGTTCGACTATTCTCAAGACTTGGCCCCAAGTCGGTTTAATGTTCAAGTACGAATTGGACCCAATGGAGAAACCTTCATCGACGAGGAATCTCTAGTTATTGATCGTACTGAGGATGAAGATACGACCCATTATACCCATGTTGTCGAATCAGATCATACAAAGTTTGTCAACTCGGGCTCATATGGAAGGCGGTACCGCGGGTCTCGCTGGAGTGCAGAAGAAACCGAACAGTTCTACAGCGTGAGCCATCGTTGGGTCTCGCATTCCTTGTCTATCACTTATCTTTTGGTTCAGGCCCTTGCTCAATATGGAGAGAACTACGAACTCATTGCGTATGTCCTGCCTGGACGCGATCGCAAGTCTTGCAAGAATAAGTTCAAAGCTGAAGACAGAAAAAATCCTGCAAGGATCAACTACTGTCTTACGAACAGTATCCCTGTCGGTGTGTTTGTTCTTTCATGTCAACCAACGTCTGCTCTTTCTACAACACGAGACAACAGATATGGCCACACTCTCTCGTATGACTGGAAAAGACTTTTCTGGCCCTGTTCCGGAGATTCGTGCTCCACCCCTGCCCTCCATAGATGAACTCGCAGATTTTGCAGAAGACCCCCCTGGACCTGAACCGACTGTATACAAGAATCGAGCTTCCAAGGAAAGTGCACCGAATGATGAGGTTATTATTATTGGTGATGCGGAGAGCTTTGTGCACGATGCCTAAGCTTATGTCGTATATATATTTTATTCTTATTTTTGTACTCCCGCCACAAAGTCAGTCAAGTTCATAATCTTACGTTAAAGTCTCGAGTGTAGATGAGACATACACTGTTACAACCACACCACGCCATGCCACAAAAAATTGTTGTATGTGGGGCTGGATTTCTAGGTAAGCCCTTGAATGTAACAAAGTGCGCGTTTCAATTCACTTTAGACAGGGTCAAGTATTGCAAAGGCAATTGCTGCATCCTCTTTCGGTTCAGAGAGAGCCCAAGTTCAAATCTCATCCCGCCATCCTGAAAAAGTTTATCAAGCTCTTAAAGATACTATTCCAAACGACCAACTGCTCCCTTCTATAGCTTTGGATGTAACTAACCCATCTTCACTCCCTCCCGCGTTCCATGGTGCAGACGTAGTCGTTTCATTAGTTGGACTCCTATCCGGGTCCCCGGAAGCTTTTGAACGCATCCAATTGAAAGGAGCAGAAAACGTGGCGAAAGCGGCAAAAGATGTGAATGCCAAGCTCATTCATTTCAGCGCCATAGGTGCAGACGCACAAAGCACGTTGCCGTATTTCAAGACGAAGGGTTTGGCGGAGGCAGCTGTTATGCGAATATGTCCAGATGCGACCATACTTCGCCCGAGTCTTGTATTTGGGCCGGACGACAACTTTTTCAACGTGAGCATCCTGATTCTGATTCTCAAAGGTCTCAAAATGAATTTGGAACCGTAGAGGTTCTCCAAACTTTCAAAATACCTTCCATTCCTACCCGTCTTCAGGGGCGGCCTAACGCGTTTCCAGCCCGTCTATGTTGGAGATCTAGCCAGTGCTGTGGAAATCCTCGCCAGAAATGATCCTCCTTCAAGAAAGCTAGCTGCAGGCAAAATCATTGAAGCGGGCGGCCCCGAAAGTATGCACAAAGTCTTATGATGTGTCTATTATGACTCACCTGTCATATCCACAGTCTTGAAGCGGGCGGCCCCGAAAGTATGCACAAAGTCTTATGATGTGTCTATTATGACTCACCTGTCATATCCACAGTCTTCACTTTCAAGGAAATGATGGAACTTGTCCTAAAATATAACCGCCGCTATCGCCCGATTATATCATTGCCTTATCAAATTGGCTTGCTTCAAGGAGCAATTTTGGAGAGACTTCCCGAAAATTTGTTTACCGTAACGTCCGACCAGGTAAGTCCGTCTCGGCCAAAGAAGAACAATATGTGGTGACGCTTTGCAAAAGGTAAAACAGCTCATGCTAGACAGTGTCGTAGTTCCCACAACTTCGAGCGACTCGATCTCCCTCAAGGACCTCCTAGAAAGAGATTCTAATCGCTTAACATCTGTACACGAAATCCTCCCTACGTATCTCTGAGCACATCACACGGTTATGATCCCGAAAGAACACACGTTTCGGAAAAGATTCCGATACAAATGGAGCCAAGCCTATTTATAGCCTGTTATAGATGTATATATATCATGTACATTTGTCTTCTGTACTACATCACACGGGCACATTTTTGTTCCCGAATACGCGTCGCTCCCATAATCATACACTTCTGGCCTTCTAACGCTTGTAACATCCAATTATCACGATCATCACGATCATCACGATGGTAGAAACAGACAAGACTGCTAATACCCCAATTACTGTCGAAGACAGACCATTTAGCATCTTTACGTCGAAAGAAAAATGGTTCATTGTTGGCCTCACTTCTTTCGCTGGAATTTTCAGGTCAGAAAGCCAGCTGCCACAGTTCTTCTTCTGTGTGAACCTAGAATACTAGCCCATTGACGGCAAACATATACCTTCCTGCGATTCCTACCCTAACTAAAGCGTTCCACAAATCCACAGAGTTAATTAATCTCACGGTATGCTTGGTTTCACCTATGAGATACCTCTCGTGCCAAAGCTTTCTCCAAAGGTTACCATGTACATGGTCATGCAGGGAATAGGTTCTTATCTTATCTGACGGTCCTAAAATAGCAACCACTAAGTTTCTTGGGAAGCTCCAATGGTATGGGGTCCTGTTTCTGATCATTTAGGTCGACGACCAATCTTTTCTGGCTGTCTGTTAATATTGTCACTCTCCTGTGTGGGTCTGGCTTTGGTGCCAGTCTCCGCGTACTGGCTTTTGATGGTTTTACGATGCTTGCAAGCTGCAGGATCGGCCAGCACTATTGCGATAGGTATCATATTTCTCCCCGGCGATAAATGTTTCGGGCTAAATGTCGTGACCAGGCGCTGGAGTTATCGGTGATATTTCCGTTCCCAAGGAACGGGGAGGCTTCTTTGGGGTATACACGCTTGGACCTATGGTGTGTCAAAAACGAAACGCCACTATAACATGTTGTTTAATCACACCTCCCAAGATTGGCCCTGCTATCGGACCAGTTATTGGCGGCGTGCTGGCACAACACTTAGGATGGAGGTCCGACACCTTTCACATTGTCTTGTATGTGATGCTCATCTGATTGCAAGGTCCATTTTCTGGTTTCTCTGCATCTCAGCTTCAGCTTGTCTGTTGGTCATGATCCTGTATGTCATCTACGATCGAACTGCTATCACTCCTTTTTTGTCAACAATACCACAACGTTTACCACTTTGTATTTATCCGCAGTTTTTTTCCCGAAACATTGCGGACGTTGGTAGGAGACGGAAGTGTCCGGCCTTCGATCGTACACCGCCCAATTATCCCTATAATCAAACCTAGAGGGGAGCCTTTCTATCACTCTATCCCTACAGCAAAACCATCGCGAAATCCATTTCTCCTTTTGAAAAACGTGGATATTATGCTCTTACTCGTTCTCAACGCCATCATTTGCGCCATCTTCTACGCTTTCATAGCCACGATATCCACCTTGTTCGTGGTCGCGTATCCTGAATTATCTGAAACAGAAATTGGACTATGCTTTCTGGCCATCGGTGGAGGTATGGCGATTGGCAGCAGCTTAAATGGTAAAGTGCTAGACTGGGAATACCGTAAATTTTCCAAAGCTGTGGACGCTGGGACGACAAGAAAAGATGAAAAGAACGAAGAAGCCAGTGGGACCACACAAAAACACTCTGTCGCCCGTAACTTTCCAATAGAGAAGGTACCACGTTCAGTTTCTAAGTATTCTGCTAATCATCAATGTTCAAGGCACGAATGAGAACTTTACCTTTTCTGGTTGGCTTGTTAGCTGCGTGCTGTGCTGGGTACGGCTGGTGCATCGAAAAACAGGTTAACATAGCAGGGCCTTTGATACTACAGATCGTCGGTGAGCACATTTCCCTACAGACCTTGGCTTTAGCTCATCTAGTGAAGCCGGATACATTGTCATTGCGGTGATGAATTCGACACAAACCCTGATGATAGATCTTTTTCCTGGACAGGGTTCATCAATTACTGCATGTGTAAGTAAATTTCCCTTAAGTCAGAAGCAGTTATTCATACCCGGAGCAAATCCCAACAGAATAATCTCATCCGGTGTTCCTTGAGTGCTTTTATGGTTTCTGTAATAGACTTACTCTTTCGCTCTCTTGGTATTGGCTGGACTTACGTTCTCCTCGGCGGACTGTCACTCTTCGTTGTGCCTCTTATATATATCGTGATGCGGATAGGTCCTGGTCGGCGAGCCAGGCGACTAGACATGAATGGAGTTTCTCAATAGAACGGTATCCGTTATGCATGATAAAAGTGTAGTTTGTGTAGTTTAGCCTAGTTCATGTCCGAGCATTGTCAACGAGCACCAACAAATGGACGCTATCACACTTTACGTTGATTGATACCATGCTCGTTCGTACTGATTGGCAGCTTTGAGTGAAACCCCAAGTTTCCTGGCGGCGAATAACGCCCAGTGAGGCATCCTAAGAAGTTCTCGCGCAAGCGATATGATATCCGCTTTGCCAGACTCAATGTATGAGTTAGCTTCCAAGGCGTCCGAGATCAGGCCAACAGCCCCAATGGCTAAGGTCGGGTGCGCTTTCTTCAGCGCTTCCGCGAAATGTACCTATCAATTGCGTTTAGAGCATGGTACATTTTTTTTAGGCTGCGAGGTTACCTGATAGCCATGGTTCAATGGAATATTCTGCTTGAACCAATTTCCACCTGAGCTGCAGTCCACCAAATCTACCCCCAGTTTCTGCAATTCGCCAACGTACACCTTACTCTGTTCGATACACCAGTGCTTCCATATACCTGCTTCGTCTCTTTCGGGGCCTTCAGCCCAATCGGAGACGCTTATCCTCACGAAGAGTGGTTTGACAGGCCAAGCTTTCCGGCACGCATTCACGACACGGAGTGGAAAGCGTAGACGGTTCTCTAGAGGCTGGCCACCATATTCGTCGTTACGCGTGTTAGAAAGCGGGGAAACAAATGCGTGAAGTAGGTATCCATGGCCCCCGTGGATCTCGATGAAATCAACTAGTAGACAGGCTGAGCTAACACACTGGTGGATTCAGGTGATAACTTACAACCCGCTTTCTCACATCGCTCTATGGCAGATACGTATGCATTTTCAAGACGGTCCATGTCTTCCTGCGTCATGGCTTTTGGGTATGGATAGAGATCAGAAAATGGGACGTCACTCGGCCCGTAGACTCAATATCATGCTTGATGAGTTGCGTTGAATGGAGGCTACATATATCGAGTCCTCACCATTGTCAGGCCAACCATTCTCTTCCTCTGATGCCATGTGTGGTGTCCCAGCAGCTGCTCTTCTTTGTATCCAGGGAGCGTGTGTTGAAGCCTTGCGGCCCGCATGACTAAGTTGAACACCAATTTTAGTACGCTGGGCATGGCAGAAATTAACGATTCTTCGAAGGGGTTCAATTTGTGTATCCGTCCAGAGTCCCTAGTAGATGACGTCAGGCACCAATTTTCGCATTGTGCAAAGTACCAACGGCGTCTTCTGGGGCGATTCTTCCTTCAGGGACAACAGATGTAGCCTCCATACATATCGCACCTACACCTCGGGTCGCAAATCCCTATTTTGGATGAGTTTTGTTGGTGGTTTTTGAAAGGAGCTGACTGACTCCGATATGGACTAGATGCCAGTCTGTTGCATGGCCATTATCAGAGCTGTATTGACACATAGGAGACTGATAAGTGTAAGTTAAGTTGCAACATCAACGGTCACAGGGCGCGGTACCACAAATATTCTGTTCTTAAACTCGACTCCCCTAATAACCAAGGGTTTAAATAGAGCAGGGCTTTCTATTTCCTACATTGACATGTGATGACTGATCGTTTGTTATACATAGGTCATGATAGTCGCACTCACTGGTGTTATATAAGTTCCTATGGGTGGTTCGCTGAGGGGAAAAAACTGGTGCGCGTCGGGTACAGCCTTGTTGATATGTGTGGGCATCTTCTGTATATACGTGCAGTTGGGATGGAATTCAATGGCTTTAAGGACTAGGCGGTACATTCGGCCCGGATATGTCATCCTGACATCATGGGTTCCCAGATTCGCCTATTTCCACTCCTTCCATGGCCAACGAAGATATTCCCGTGGTTTTGCTCGAGCAGCTTAGACTGCTCGAACTGGGCGCAGATTTCCTGGGTATACCACCTAAAGTACAGTCTTCCTCGGGAAGAGTTTATTTTGTCAAGTACGGCAGGCGAGACGAACAAGAACAGTATGTCGGCGAAGTAGAGTCTCTCAAAGCGATCGAGAGGGCCGCACCAGGAATCGCACCTCGTGTTTTGGCGTTCGGTTTGGCCAATGGCGGTAGGCCTTTTTTCATATCCGAGTACAAGGAATTAGGCCGACTAGGGGAGGCTTCGGGCAAGTTGCTAGCCAAAAGACTTGCAAATGAATTGCATGCGCACAAAAGCGATAAAGGATTTGGTTTCCATGTTCCGACTTTTTGTGGTGCTACCAAAATGAAGAATGGGTGGTTTGACACCTGGGAAGCATGTTATAACTCCATGATAGGCGATCTCCTGGCGCAGCTGAAGAGTAGGGGATCCTACGAAGAGCTGTGCAACTTGGGAGGGGAAGTTCAACGAAGGTCAGTCTGGAAAATTGCTGGGAGTAGCAAACATCACTGAAATGGTTCTGCTAGCGTTATACCTAGTCTCTTGGGTATCATCTTTATAGCCCAATAGATGTCCGAATATTAATAGTGTTCTAGGCCCCCTCAAAGTCTACCCTGTTCTCCTACATGGAGATTTATGGGTAAGCGTGTAATGGGCCATTGCACATAAATTTCTAAAGGTTCCGTGACTTTTTTTTTGGAATATCAAGAGTGGGAACGTTGGTGTAGATCAATCCGGAAAGCCTGTTATCTTCGATCCATCTTCTTTTTACGGCCATCATGAAGCAGAGTGATGTTTCAAATGAATGAGGTTCAGATATTTGCTGACATGGCTTTTGTTGGCAGTCTAGCCATTTCGCGAATGTTCGGTGGATTTTCTTCGTCATTCTATACCACATATGAAGAACTCCAGCCAAAGTCCGAGCCAGTGGACCACTTCCCATACCGTTGTGAACTTTACGAACTATTCCACTATCTTAATCATACAGTACTTTTTGGGGTGGGTCGAAATTTCTGCCGTGACTGATTTATTTGCTCACCTCAGAAACAGGGAAGTTACGAGCAGAGCGCAAAGCAAAGGATGGTAAATTTACTTGAGTGGGCGAAAAAATAGTTTTTTCATCATTACTTTTTGTACCGCATGTTATAGGACTAGGTTGTTTGCCAGTTGGGACGCTTGACAAACAAGGTGTTCAACAAAGCCAAACTCTTTGTAAGATTCGCCCTGAGCTTTATTCGTAGCTCCTCTTTCTGCGGCTACTTTTTGCACGTATATCTGCAAATAATCAACGAGCGTGAGGCACATTGAAAAGCTCTCAAAAGCTACGACTAGATTATGAGCCAAGGTATCTATACTTGTTGTTTTGTTTTAGTCGTCTTCACAATTCTTTCCAGAGTTTAATGCAACCGAAGACCCATATACATATGATGAAGCAAACTATGGCATGGATGAGGAGGAGGACGGTTTTGAAGAGATAACTCAGGAGGATTGCTGGACTGTCATTTCAAGCTTCTTCGACCAAAAAGGTCTCGTTCGGCAACAACTAGACTCATTCGATGAATTCGTTCAAAATACGATGCAAGAACTTGTCGACGAAAATTCTGACCTCATATTAGACCAAGCAGATCAGCATACGGGCCACGACACAGATATGACTCGCCGGTATGAAATCAAATTCGGACAAATCTACCTTTCGCGGCCAACGGTGACTGAAGCTGATGGTTCCGTCGTCCCAGTGTTTCCCCAGGAGGCCAGGTTGAGGAATTTGACTTATTCCGCGCCTTTGTACATTGAAATGAGGAAAAGAGTCCTGGTTGGTCGTGAGAGCGTGGATGGAATGCCGGGTGATATTGCTTGGGAGGCGGAGCACGCCGATAATCCAGATGAACCAACAAAAGTCTGGATAGGAAAAGTGAGGAATATACTCATATCATGGTGGCAATTACCAACCAGTGTAGGTTCCCATCATGCTTCGGTCTACGTTTTGCATCCTTCGTGGGTTGCAAGATCAGGACTTGTACGACTTGAATGAATGCCCGTATGACTCCGGAGGGTATTTTATTATCAACGGTTCCGAGAAAGTTCTCATTGCTCAGGAGCGTATGGCTACCAACCACGTTTATGTCTTTGCTAAAGCGCAGCCTTCACCCATCAATTTCTTAGCCGAAATTCGTAGTGCAGTAGAGAAGGGTGGAAAAACAATCAGTCAGTTTCAGGTGAAAATGTTCCACCGGAATCAGGAGCGATCAGTGAGCCTTCTCTTCTTCGTCTATCTACATACAATTTAGACTTCTACTAGTTGGGGAACGTGATGAAAGCCACAATACCGTACATCAAGGTAGACATACCCATATGGGTTGTCTTTCGTGGCCTTGGGGTTATATCCGACAGAGATATTCTTGAACACATATGTTACGACATGCAAGACGCGCAGATGCTTGAAATGCTGAAGCCCTGCATAGATGATGGTTTTGTGATTCAAGACCGCGAAGTTGCTTTAGACTTTATTGGCAATCGCGGGACCACCACTGGTCTCTCACGCGAGCGTCGTATACGCTATGCACAGGAAATTTTGCAAAAGGAGATGCTACCACATGTTTCCATGGCTGAAGGTTCCGAGTCCAAAAAAGCCTATTTCTTTGGCTACATGATCCACCGACTCCTGCTGGCGGCGTTGGAGCGTCGGGAACTTGATGATCGTGACCATTTCGGAAAGAAACGCCTCGACTTGGCTGGCCCTCTTCTAGCCAACCTCTTCAGAATGCTTTTCCGCAAACTTACCAAAGATGTCTATCGTTACTTGCAGAAGGTAGGCGTGTTCTTCAAATATATATCTTGCCTGTCTTATAAATCTACTAGTGTGTTGAAAGCCATAAAGAATTTAATCTCGCGCTTGCCGTCAAACACCAGACTATCACCAACGGGTTAAAATATTCCCTCGCCACGGGAAATTGGGGAGATCAGAAGAAGTCAATGTCTTCCAAAGCTGGCGTATCCCAAGTATTGAATCGATATACCTATGCCTCTACCCTGTCCCATCTCCGTCGATGCAACACGCCTCTGGGACGAGAAGGCAAAATTGCCAAGCCTCGTCAATTGCATAATACTCACTGGGGAATGGTGTGCCCTGCAGAAACCCCTGAAGGCCAGGCTTGTGGCCTCGTCAAAAACCTTGCCCTTATGGCCTGTATATCCGTCGGCTCCTATTCAGCCCCTGTGATCGAATTTTTGGAAGAATGGGGCTTGGAGTCATTAGAGGAAAATGCACATTCGTCTACACCCTGCACGAAAGTGTTTGTGAATGGCGTCTGGATGGGCGTTCACCGCGATCCGGCAAATCTAGTGAAAACCATCAAGAAACTACGGCGAAAAGATGATATCAGTCCGGAAGTTTCTGTCGTACGAGACATACGAGAGAAGGAGCTACGGTTATACACAGACGCTGGTCGTGTCTGCCGACCCTTGTTCATTGTAGAAAACCAGCAGTTAGCCCTCCAGAAAAAGCATATCAGGTGGCTCAATAATGGTTACAATGAGGACGGAGAAGAATATAAATGGGAGTCCCTTGTGAAGGGAGGTGTGGTGGAGCTTTTAGACGCAGAGGAAGAGGAAACTGTCATGATTTCTATGACTCCAGAGGATCTTGAGAACTCCCGACTACAACAGAGTGGCGTTGATCCCAATGCCAATGATGTAGAATTCGACCCCGCTGCTCGGCTCAAAGCTGGTATCAACACGCACACTTGGACGCACTGCGAAATTCACCCTAGCATGATTTTAGGTATCTGTGCGAGTATCATCCCCTTCCCGGATCATAACCAGGTAACCGACTTTCTTTGTAACTTGACGTCGACTAACTCCTGAATAAGTCACCTCGTAATACCTACCAATCCGCTATGGGTAAACAAGCGATGGGCATCTTCTTAACCAACTTCTTAATTCGAATGGATACCATGGCCAACATCCTATACTACCCACAAAAACCTCTTGCGACGACTAGATCAATGGAGTATCTCAAATTTAGGGAGCTCCCTGCTGGACAGAATGCTATTGTAGCGATTTTGTGTTACAGCGGCTACAACCAGGAAGATTCAGTCATCATGAACCAAAGTTCTATAGATCGCGGACTCTTCAGGAGCATCTACTATAGGAGTTATATGGATCTCGAGAAAAAGAGTGGTGTACAGCAGTTAGAGGAGTTCGAAAAACCCCTGCGAGAAAATACACTACGCATGAAGCATGGAACATATGACAAGCTAGAGGATGATGGGCTAATAGCTCCAGGCACCAACGTCGTGGGGGAGGACATCATAATTGGCAAGACGGCACCTATTCCTCCCGATAGTGAGGAACTTGGTCAGCGAACTCGCACTCATACTCGTCGAGATGTTTCAACACCCCTCAAAAGTACCGAGAGCGGTATCGTAGACCAAGTGCTGATCACGACGAACTCCGAAGGGCAGAAGTTCGTCAAAGTTCGAGTTCGGTCGACACGTGTGCCACAAATTGGGGATAAATTTGCCTCTCGCCATGGTCAAAAAGGAACCATTGGAATTACATATCGCCAAGAAGACATGCCGTTCACAGCAGAAGGCATTGTTCCCGATCTTATAATCAATCCACATGCTATTCCATCTCGTATGACAATTGGCCACTTGGTTGAGTGTTTGCTCTCGAAAGTTGCAACACTGATTGGTAACGAGGGTGACGCTACTCCTTTCACTGACCTTACCGTCGAGTCCGTTTCAGCCTTCTTGAAACAGAAAGGATACCAGTCGCGTGGCTTGGAAGTTATGTACCACGGTCATACAGGTCGTAAGCTCCAAGCGCAGGTATACCTTGGACCAACTTACTACCAGCGTCTCAAGCACATGGTTGACGATAAGATTCATTCGCGCGCGCGAGGGCCAGTTCAGATTCTGACAAGACAGCCTGTCGAGGGAAGGAGTCGCGACGGTGGCCTACGTTTCGGAGAGATGGAGCGTGATTGTATGATATCCCATGGTATTGCAGGTTTCTTGAAGGAACGCCTCTTTGAAGCAAGCGACGCATATCGGCTCCATGTTTGTGATATGTGCGTCATTTGGTTCTATCTATCGTCTAGCTACAATATCAAGCCACATCTTCACTTTGTAGATGTGGTCTAACGGCGATTGCCAATCTGGTAAGTAGTCCATCCTTTCAGTTATTGACGATGTCTTAAAAGTACATAAATAGAAAAAGCAGAGCTTTGAGGTGTGTTATCAACCCCTGGTATGTAGGTGGACCCTACCTGACACTTTTATAGTGCCGCGCCTGTAAAAACAAAACAGCCTGCTCACAGCTCTATATTCCCTATGCGGCCAAGCTATTATTCCAGGTAAGCTTTTGAAACACTGTTGTTGTCCTTGCTCTTTTGATGCTCTTCTCTGCAGGAGCTGCAGAGTATGAATATAGCTGCACGTTTATACACAGTGTCGTCAGGGCGTATTCGGGACTAATGGGAGTGCTAATGTATGAATAATATTAAATTTCTCCGTATGTACCACCATGAAAGGGCCCAGCTAAACGCCAATGAGTTATTTCAACTAGTCATCTCTATTTCTACTGCCTATCAGGCCCTGCCGCTCCTCTCCGTGTCGTTCTCCCGAAAGCCGATGTTTCTTTGGAGTTGTATCATCTTCGTCATCACTCCCCGGTTCGTCCCCAATTTCAAACACTACTTCTTCTGCACGTGGCACTCTACCCCCTTCTCTACCTGCTACCAATGTAGCGTTATCGTCGTCATCCCTCTCGCGTGTTCTGTCAGCGATTGCCTCAAGATCATAGTCTTCGGCATCTTCTTCATCTTGAGCAATTTCATCTGACATAGCCAATGTAAAAAAGCAGTAACAAGTAAGCTCATCAGTAGGCTTAATTGCGATTCTCGAGAAACATAAACATATCTTCTATTGTTTGCGGACGGCCGCCAAAGGAACGCAATGGCGGCGAATGCCGAAAGATATAGCAATGCTAGCCAACCATCTAGTAGCCACCATCGAACCCGCCATGATTTGGCGGCGTAATCTGTGAATAAGGAGGGGGTTATTTGACTATGTTGGCATTAAAGATGACTCAAACCTTCCGCGAGGCGGCCAGAGAACGACAGTGAAGAAACCACAAAAAAGATCGCAATAATAACAACTGTGGCCAAAAGGATGTAATGCAAGCGCTGAAACATGCTTAGCTTATATCGCTGCTTCCGAGCACGAAGTTGAGCAATGGTGGCTAGTATGAGTATCAATAAGTATGCTTGTATGAAAAGGGGGGATACTAACCGTTTAGCGAGTACATGATCCACATGAGAAAACCGCTGAGCGTGAAGGCAAGGGGGATCACGAACATTAGGAGCACAAGAGCGGACGTTGATTCCAGCTCAAGTTCGACGATACCAATGGCATACAGTACTGTTATCGGATAAGAAAGCGTGGATGACAGGTATACAGGAACACTCACTTCCAAAGATGAAGTGAGCGCCAGCAAGGGCCTGGCATTTTAATAACGTCCGCCCAAGCGACTCACGTACAACGCTGAGCCCCAAGGATACTACCAGTAGCATAAAGAACGACATAGCATTGCGCGCTGCGTCTAGGATAGCAACTAGATGATAGCTAGGTAGTCAGATAACCGATAACGAATAATTGATTTAAACTTGCCGACAATAAGAAATACGGTCGTAGAAGTGCTTTTCCCATGAGAGTTGAGGTATCTGTAGTAGGCTATAAAAGGATCAGAGATTGGATTCTGGGTGTTTGTAGAGACCAGCGTATATACCCCAGTCTGCGACCATTTCGATAACCAACAAGCCAGTGAGACTAGAAAGATAATGCTAATAAAGTATGAACCTCATAATATATGAAGGAGAGCAGAGAATTACTTGGATCGGAAGCAATTCGTGTAGGTGTCGATAACACAACCACGCCCATGCACCTGCAAAAATTGCGTAGACGAGTGACATTATGAAGTAGAACTATGGATTAATCCAGATATGCACATGGAGGGTATAGTTTATGAACACACACATTGACTTTAGGATAATCAGAAGCCGGAAGTTGACCCTCAAAAGTATTCTTGAACAATACACGACCTTTATAGGACGGGTGGTACGGTACGTCCGTAGTTGCGTGGATAATAGGTGCATTTTCTGTTACAGGTACGACAGCTATGATGCTGGTTGAACTGGGGTATATTTTCCATGTACAGTACGTTAGACTTGCCTACACAATAATACCCTGTTTTTTTGACAGGATAGCGTATCGGTTCGGTGTATGCATATATTTGATTCGAGCCGCTTGTTTCGCTTGTTTGGCGATGAGAAACTGATAAAGAATGAAATGTTGCTGCTCGGCGCAATCCTGTGTTGAGGTAATTAGTTACTGAAGAGGTCGCTAAGATTTCCCTATACTCCCTCTTTGCATCCGCGTCATCGGTAGAGGTATTTCTGGAAGGAAGTTTGATTCTTTCAGACCAAAAACTGGTCTCGTTCACTAGCTTCCCAGTGGGTAAATCAAGTATGAAGTGTCCTAATTGTTCTTGGGAACAGGTCCCTTGTGCCAGGGCTTGAGCTGTGCAGACATATGTCTTCTATGAGAGTAAAAGTAAGCAGAAGATGTGAGATATATCAATCAACCTACAGGCAAGACTTCGTCTGTAGACTTCCCAAGGTACTGAACGTCTGCCCACTCATATATTATCATTGCAACCTGGCCTTGCGATGTGGCATCAAAGCTGACTTGATAAGGGGATCGAATTGGAAGCTAGAAGTAACTAATTGCGCGTCATACCGTTGATGAATGTTGACTGGCTTGCTGACGGGCTTGTTGACGGCCTTGCCCACATTCCACTACATATTTGGCGATCATAGTCTATAGAAAGAGGTAAGTACCCGAGCCATTACGAGTACAGAAACCTTGCCTGTATCAAGGAATGGAACTTCATATGCTAAAATAGAAGAGAAAAACAGGTGTAAGACAAGTAAAAGTTGCAGGAAACGATGAGCTTGAGTATTAGCGGTGACCGTGACGATGGTGGCCATGAGTATCTTTTTGTTTACAGTTGTTCCTTTCGGAAGCGATTGGCATAGGTCTCCCGCAGTCATCAATCGCTTTATGTAAGTCAGCTCGACATAACTAGGGATCGCCACCATTATGCTTGGCGACGACGAGGACGTATTCGATAGCGTTACTTGGGACTCAGAAGCGACCGCTCCGCTATATAACCAAGACAAAGGTAAAATCCCTGGCCCAGGTTTCAGGCAAAGCACTACAGACTCCAGCGAAGGCCCGCACGATCCGAAATGGGAGGGCTACCTTGTCACATCCGTGAGGGACCCCGTCAAGGAATTGGCAGAGACGAAAGACGCCTATGTGTCCTATTTAGTTCAGGCGAAGGCATGTGTTCTTTTTTCCAGCTACTAAGTTGCAAACTTATCTGTAATGCAAGACTAACTTGCCCATATTTTCCTCCCCAAACCCGTCATCTCGCCGTCGGTTCCAAGATTTCGTGTTCTTGAGAAACAATCTTGTTCGAGACTTTCCTGCATGCGTAGTTCCACCACTACCCGACAAACACAGACTAGGTATGTTTACACCCACGCACGCTAGTTTGACATTCTAGTTTGACATTAGAATGCCACTCCCAAGAATATATTACAGGTGACCGGTTCAGTCCTGAGTTCTTGGAGCGGAGACGACTTGAGTAAGTCTTTACGCCTTCTCATTGTTTCTATCAGAACTGAGTCCCTTTGTATATTTAAGTCTCCATCGGTTTCTACAACGTGTGTCTCGGCATCCGACTTTGCAAAGGAGCACGCTCGTACGAGCCTTCTTCGAGTCCACAGAATGGGTAGCAACTTGATCAATTACTCCTTTAGCCCTTCATTGCTAAAGTAGACATTTGTCTAGCATGTCCAAATGCACCAACATACTGCGCACCCTCCAGAGCCATCTCCTAGTATCATCGACAACCTCTCGGACTCCCTCTTAAATGCTTTCGCCCGCGTTAGAAAACCCGACGAAAGATTCCTGGATATGCGTGAAAGTGTTGACAAGTTTGAGGAGGGTCTAACAGTATCCGAACGGTTCTACAGCCGTGTCAGAAGTAGATCAATCGGTGAGTCAAAATATCAGCGCCTCCGGCGCCCCATCTTCCAGTTGAGTGTCTAAGGCTAAATGAGATGGCAACTTGGAATCTGGTGAAGACCTGACGGCGGATTACCACGACATGGCAGTCGCTGTCCAGGGTCTTGGATTCCTGGAATCAGGTATCACCGACCAGTTGAACCATTTTTCAAACACCCTATTAGAGTTTTCCGCCCTTCTGAGACACACAGTATGTTTCTCGGAAATATACAACTTGCAACAAACTAGATTTTTGATTTGACAGACACAAACGACTACCGATCCTCTTCTCCTCCACCTTCACTCTCTTTTGAGTTATTCGCACGCAAACCGCGCAGTTCTCAAACTCAGGGATCAAAAGCAACTCGACTTTGAGGAGCTCTCAGATTACTTATCTGGCGTCACGGCTGAACGTGACAGGCTGGCTGCGATAATAAGTGGTCATGCCGGCAGCACCGGCCTCGGACTAGGCGCATATTTAAAGGACCGTGTCGACGCGTTACGCGGCGCCGACGACGATCGAAGTCGAGTCGAAAAAATGCGAAAACTGGACATCAAAATTAAAGAGGTATACTTTCAAAGATCGGCATACCGTCCTAGTCCTCTGAGTAATTATTTATAGCTCCAAGACGCAGTAACGACTGCCCACGAAACCTCAGATGCATTTAGCGATGAAATACTACGTGAACAAGCCGTCTTCCAATATGCGAAAGAGGCGGAAATGAAAGAAATGCTTAGCAACCTCGCTGATGGACAAATTGAATTCTACAAGTCGGTGCGTGTAAACTGCTCGCTCTCACTGGAAAGCAACGACTTACAAAATCGTCGTTTCAGGCAATGGAAGAATGGGAAAGAATAATACCCGTAATTCAGCGCATACGTGTGGACGTATGAGCTTTTACGAATCCTATTGTAATTTTGCATAATTTATGGTGGTGCTTTGCCAGGTTCCGTCGGTTCTGTTGGTTCTGGCGCTACTGGTTCTGTTGGTTGTGGGAGTTTTTCCTCAGACATGACTGATTTTACTTTGGCAGCGGCTCGTTCACGCTGAAGTTTGACACCTGACTCTTGCACAGCAAGAGATAGCTTTGTCATTTGGATGAGCGAACGTAATGAGTCGGGCTGGATAGCTTACGTTGATGATCCCTGTATTGACCGCCCGAATCATCTGTAGTTCAGCCTTCTCGTCCGTACCTGGGGTTGTGTCCTGTGCGTTTGCAGGTATCCATGGAGCAGGCTCCTTCACAACCACGAAGCTGAGTGAGATGCAAACGTCTTAAAAGTCCATGCACGTACTGTGGGTTGGGGGGCTGATGGGACGGCATTGTTTTTCAGCTCAAGGACAATAGCAAAGGAGAGATCGCCCTCAACGATGATTGGGCCGAGCTGGGATTCCGCCATAGTGAGCTTGACAAGGAAGGAACGGAAGTATTGTCCCAGAGTGCGAGCGGACATGGCATCTACAACTCTTTCCACCCAAAGCGGCATCAGCATGACAGTTCACATGGCATAAGAGGGATGTACCCTGTGTCCTTATTGAAGGGTTCAACATGTACCATGTTCTCTACCGAGAATATAAAACGTTCTAATGCTACCTGTTCTTTATCCTTGATGACGATGACGATCTTGTCTACGTTGCCCTGTTGCGATAAACCGTCCTTTTCAATACATTGATGCATAGTTGACTAAACATACCGTTATAAGCTCCTCCCCAATAGCCTTAACTGCTCCTGATATATAGTCGTTGAGAGCGGGATGCCGCGATTGAAACACAGGCGTTTCATATTTCTTGCGTCGGACGAAAATATCTGCAGGGTAGATTTGCCTCACATATAAGATGGTATGGATGGCAACCTCGACTTGATTCATAAGATACTAGTAAGTAGTGCGCTTGAAGTTACGTTGGTTCGGGATGGGCACCCACTAAATTCTGCAATCCCTTTGACGGTTTCTGTATAATATAGAATGCGTCAGGCGGTAATATAATGGTACAAGGTTAGCATACGATTGAAGCTCAGTGGTGTTTCTGGCATTTTCATTTCATGTCTTGTATAGTTAGATATCAGATGAAGCGGTCGAATTTCGCAATGTCATTTAACTTGTTTCTAGCTATTTGGTTATGGATTACAGAGTGGAGACTAACGCTCTATCCCATCTTCTAAACTATATTATCTAGCATGTAACTCACTCGTAACTCGCCGCACGTATGGCACAAAAAAGGTTATGGTAATATCATATTGCAGGGGAAAGCCTAATAGCATGGGATACGTTCATACCGATGCTGAAAACATACTAAAGACACTCACAAGTCATATTTGATGAGTTCGTCGACATTCACAATTGCTGAGGATATCAAGGAACGCGCTTCAACCCAGACCCAGACCTAAATAATGCCAGGAATAGGATTAGACCGTCGTAGAATGCCATTTCACGTACCTTTAGCAAAGCTCCCAAATTACTTGATGGTAAATCCATCGTCATCGACTCCCTAGTCGCCATTTGTCCACCGAGCTGCCTCAAAATCGGCAGGGCACTCGCAAACAAATCCAACCCTGGATCCAACTGGCGCCCAATACCCTCCAATAACAAGATCGAGATTACAGTATTGATAAAATCACCCTCCATCTTGACATGGTGCACCCGTACGTTCTTCAGCACCTCCGTTAACAAATCGGATATCTTGATTTGGCCCAAAGAGAATGTTTTACGTTTTACGGAGAGTACAAGGTGTTGCATCTTGAGCGCAAAGGTTTCAGGGTCAATGGCCAGTTCTGGGGAACGTGAACGCTCAATCATAAGTTGACCAGTGCGATAGCCGTCAAATTCGGCGACGGCACGAAAAAGGTCAAGAAAGTTCCTACGGTTTGCCTCGTCGAGAGTGGTGACGAGTCCAGCATCGATGAAGACTATCTCCGGAACGAATCCTGCTTTGTGTAAAGAGGCAAGTTCAGTACGCCAAGCAACGGGTGAAGGAATGACTGCACGGAGCCGGGATACGATACGATCAGAGTCAGCATGGTCGGCTGGGAGAGTGTCTAGGCTAGTTTCATCGTGATTACGGAATAAGTTTCTGATAAGTTGTCGGGCGGAGGGGGGCTTTGTAAACTTGACCAGGATATTGCCAGGGTGCAAGTCGGAGTGGACAAAATTGTCAAGGAGAAGCATATTCTGAAAATAAAAATGCAAGTGTTCTAGCATTAACTCGATACGCATGGGAGTAAATTTTACTCGCCAGAAATGCATCTAGCCCGACGGTGGCTAATTGATCGTCATATGGCCCGCCACCATTTTTAAGGAACGCCTCGAGTGGTAGCGCATTTTCGTACTCCTCTACTAGTATATCTCGTGTGGACCACACCTTCAAGGGCCTTGGGAAAGTAACTGGGACTCTCCTATGTGAAAAATTGTTTTCAAAGGTTAATAAATTTTCAGCTTCGTTCCGTAAATCTATTTGCTGAGACATCATCGATCCAAAGACCTCTACCTCTTGAGGCAAAGAGAGCCAATGCATTCCAGGAAGAGAATTGATGATGTGGGCGAAAAAGGACATTATAGCAAGGTCTCTAGATATTGTTTTGAAGACGTCGGGGTGTAGAACTTTGATGGCGACGGATGCGGTAGGTACGGAGGGAAGAGAGTCTTGGAGGATAGCGGGGGCAATTGCTGACGTTGGCGTTTTTCGTTTGCGTGAGCGTCGAGGGCCAAGGTAAGATGGCGGTATGAGGTCATGCTTTAAAGTAGCACGGTATACCTATAGAAATGGAGTTACATATTGCGCAAGAGCAGAAAAAAAATAATCAGTGTATACTTGGGCGATGGCTCCAGTGCCTATAGGAACTTGATTAAACTCTTCGAACACTTCATGAAATGGGCGTTGAAAGACTCTCTCTATGGCTTCTTTTGTATGTTGCAAGGAATGGGGTTTTCCGTGAGAGTGGAGAGCGCCGAGACGTTCGCACAATAGAGACGGAAATAGGTCTGCTCTCGATGCTGCCCACTGCGCTAGCTGTAGACAAAGTTTAGCTAAGTATAGTAAGTGATTGTGTGGTATCTACCTTGATGAATGTTGGGCCAGCGGCCTCCATTTTGTGGACTAAAAGTCCATACCACCAAACGGCTCCCCATCTATCGCCACGATATCTTTTTTGTGGTTTTCCAATGAGAAGCATTGGGCTGCATACGATTACAGGAATGAAGAGAGCAAAGAGGTAGATGAAACGTTTGGCAGTGAGTAAGGGCTCCCATATTCTGTCCCTAAGGAAAGCGCTTATTTGTGCAATTAAAGACCTTTCCAATTCGGAAGGGGAGTATATGGTTTGGACTATGGGAGAGCGCTGAGCAGGACAAGGAATTAACGTAGGTGATGAGAATATGGACGGAAAAAGGGATTTCTGTGATGGAGTGAAGTACAAGGTGAGCCCGCCTGCAACCGGGATGAGCAAGAGTGCTCTCTTATGGGTATACCATGGGGCAAGTCTCGCAGTGGACAGTGGCAGACGCGATAGACGGCGACAGTACAAAGACATGAGCCATATTCGTGAATTATGTAATTATTTCTGTTATCTATTAGCGCTTGTTACGTAATACCTCCAAAAAAACATTATCCCAATTTTATCTTCTTCAACCTCAACCACACTCGTTGTTGGTGGTCGCATGGCCGCTTCTTATGCTTTTGTAACTTTAGTAACTTCAGATTCATATTTACCCGGCGCTCTCGCCCTTGTAGCTGCTCTCAAAGATGTCCACCCTCATCCACATAATACCCACTTTCAAACCGCATGCTTGGTAACTCCAGAGTCGGTCGACGTATCAACCATAAAACACCTCAGGAGAGCTTTCGATGTCGTAATTGGAGTAGAACTCATCACTCAACATGATCAAGCTCGCTTGGCTTTACTTGGTTAGTTCCTTCACCCCTTGACACATTTTGACGCGTGTAATGCGGCCCATGTCAATCCTAACTTCCAGACGCGCCTTTATCAGATTTATTCCACAGCTACTGTCGAGGCTGATTTTTTCTCACAGGTCGTCCCGATCTCAACACTGTCCTTACAAAGCTTCACATATTTCGTCTTAATCAATATTCAAAAATTATCTTTCTCGATGCCGACGTTCTTCCCATTCGCCCTCTTTCCCATCTTTTCACGTTACCCCACGAATTCTCTGCATCACCGGATGTGGGTTGGCCTGACATTTTTAACACCGGAGTGATGGTCCTATCTCCCGGACAAGACAAATTTAACCAACTTATGGACCTTCTCAAAACCAGAGGTTCGTGGGATGGTGGCGATCAGGGCATTCTCAACGAGTGGCGTGGAAACAACTGGAATAGACTCAGCTTTACCTATAATACCACTCCGACAGCCGCATATACGCAAGTTTGGACCTCATATTTTATTCTATCACATTGACTCATAACTTGGTTCTCCAGATATGCGCCTGCATACGAGCGATACGGCTCCCAGATATCTGCTATACACTTCATTGGCCCAAACAAACCTTGGAGTTCGCTCAGCCATCGTTTCCCCTCTAGTCAACAGCCTGCTCCGCTTTCAGACCCTTCCGAGCAAGCATACGATTATAATTCCCTTGTAGATCGCTGGTACTCCGTCTACGACAAGCATTATCGGACACATGCCATTTCCCATCAGCATCAATTCGAAATTAAGCGGTATGAATCAGCATGGAATGAAGTCAGCAACGCTGGAAGGGCTGCTGTCGCACGTCCTTCGGTTGAAAATACTTTAAGCTTGGAGGAGCTTAGGCGGTTGGCTATTGAGGGTATGAACGCCTCTTCGCAAACGTTTCATGAAAAGGATTTCGATGATGAGAATGCTCTTGAGGGCCATTACCAAAGTATGCCACTCGAGGGTCGAGTTGACCTGATGCGCCCTGCAAATGAAACTACGATAACACAGAAAGGAACGATAGCAGAAGAAAACCACCAGGGCGCTGAAGAACAGACTAGTCCCAGGGCTGTGCAGTATGAAGAGGATCCACGTACACCCACAGCTCGCACTCCTGGCTGGTCTTCCTCACACCGGCGTTCATTACCGACTCCTGGACCCAATGAAGTGCCTACAAGCCCCCACCCACAGACAATCCCTCTTCCGCCAGTAACCCCATCAGCTGATTTTGACCTGCACACTTTCCAAGCCCAATCGGAGCCCGACAGTCCATCCATTCGACCTCATAAATTGCAAGCTCTAAAGTCTCAGCCGAAACCTCAAATTATACCCACAAGTTATTCAAATAACGAACAGCCCAAAAATTATCAACATGGACCACAACGCAAGGAACCAGCTCGTCCTCATTCTCCTACAATGCTCTTATGGAATCCGGCTATCGAACCTCCCCCAACCGAAATACCTTCATCATCTAGTTTCCCATCAAATACGTATTTCCAAAATGCCTGGGACCCCTCTCCTTCCAAGCCGGCCGATAACCAGCCCCACACACCTATTCCCAGTTCTGTAAGCTTATTTGAACCTCTGCCCCCTTCTGAAATCCCCGAATCGTTGATCAAGCAAGGCCATTACCGAAATGTTACGGGTGAGGAGCAGCTGGGTGCAACACCAAGCCCAGATAGCACCAAAGTTAAGCATATTTTCCCTTGGGAAGAAAAACCCCGCCATCTTCCAGGCCGTGTGTTCCCCGCTGCCGACTCCCCTAGAGTTGCATTGTTCTTGAGTCCAGAAAGCCAATCAAGCCAAACGTCATCTGACTTGCCGACTACACCAGAAACCAAATCAGCTCGTCCAGCGCCAGTGTTATCTCCGCTTCACGGGCTACCATCTTCACTTTCGTATCCGAACGCTTGGGACCACGTGCCTAGTATACAAAGGTACGCGTCTAGGCTTGGACGTCCTCCTGCTCCGCCACTATTAGCGCCTGCGTTTGACGAAGATGGGTGGGACAAGCGGAAGGGCAATAGCTGGGACGAGAAGATAGAAGCGAGTAGTCGAGACGGAGATGTGGAAGATGAAGGAGAAGAAAGTGCCGATGAACAGGGTAAAGATGAAATGTGGGATGATGACAGCGATCCTGAATCTGCCAAGGCACTCCAGCGTCGCTCGAGACGAGGTTCGTCGGTGTCTCTAGCTAGCCAAACCAAAAGCAAGAGCAAGGGAGGCTACAGAAACTATGGCGTTCAAACAACCGTTCGTGAAATGCGATCGCGTGGTACCCAGACGAGCCATCCATATACGCCGCCAAACCCATCCAGTGGGACACCTGTTGATTTGATGAGAAAAGAGGTGGTACCAGTAGCGGACAGGAGGCATGGGTCTTTTTCGAACCGTTCCCCAGCTTCCACACGACATGTGTCGTCTCCCGTGTCCCCTCCGACGGGGGATACTCCCTTCCGTGCACCGTTGGTGAGTGTGTCGCATTCACCTTTGCCTAGCGGCGTTCGATCTCCCTTGGTACCAAACTCGCGGCCCTCAAATATTACAACACCTCCGCTTAAGGCACCTATTCGCGGTCCTCAGCCAGCCGGTGCTGGGACGTTTTCTGTAACAATGGTCAGCCGTCAACCCTCGAACGACTCTTCGCTTGGATCGCCTGCGTCATCTATTGGACCTATCTCACCTTCTGATGGACAGCCTATAGGGAGCCCCTCTCAGCAACGGAGAGGATCACGTGTATGGGATCCTGCACGTGGAGTTGAGCTGTTCAAAAGGGGGTCCGAGGAAGTGTTGGCGCGGTTTTTGAAGATGGGATCTTGGGAAGACGAGAATCGCTAATTAACTTTTGTTTTTTGTTTTTTTCGTCTTTTTCGTCATTATTGTTATTTAAAATGAAAAATCATGTGTCCATGATGTCATTCAATGATGTCACAACTCCAAGTCGTGTATATAAACGGTCAACGATGTGGCCCGCTCTCAAACTTTAAACAAGAAATGTCGACAACGAAATCTGGTCAAATATTTAACGTCCCTGAAGCAGAGGGAAAGCAGTGCGTACTTCCACAACTTCATCTAACCCATGTATATTAATTATTTACGCTAGACGCGTTGAACTAGAGACGACCGCAGCAGAAGCTCAGATTGAGGCACCAACAGCCAAGATCGCTCGTCAAGTTGAGGATAATGCAGAACAGGTCCAGGAAGCGGCACATGAAGCGGCAGACGCAGCCAAAGTATATTCAATCATCTTCCCACCATGTCCATTTCGCTCAAGCCATCTTCTAGTCGAAAGGTCCCGCACTGACCGGAACACAGCCCACTGCAGCCGAACAACTTCAACACGATGCAAAAGCAAAAACAAATGCAGCTGTTGCACAAGGTCAGCACGATGTTGAAGCTGCCAAAGCTACTGGCGCTGGGTACGTGGAGCAGGCCAAGAATCTGGCAGCGAACGCGCTGTCGACCGCTCAGGTGGGGGTTATTATGCTAACATGTCCGTTTCTATTCCCAATTTAACATCCACTAGTCCTATCTACCAACTAGTGTTGGGGGACAAGCGTCGACGCTTAACCAGCCTGTGTCTGGAATAGCATCTTCGGTTGTAGAAACGACAAAACAGTACCTCGCATCTGCCCAGGAGGCAATCCAACCGCATATTGACAATGTGAAGGGTACGGCGCAGGGTGCTCTCGGAACAGCAGGTGTTACTCCACCTCCAGCAAAGAGTGCGCCTCTTGAAAGCGGACCACACACGGTCGAGACGCCCTATCCATCAACGACTGATACGAAGGTTGGCGAGAATGCTAGTAAATGATTAATATAGTCCGTTGTACATTAGTAGGGACTTTCGGGACATATATGGTAAATTTGTGGATCATATGCACTTTGTACACAAAAAAAAGACGATAAGCTTTATGATTGAATTTGACCGACGGCTCTTGTCAGTTGATGAGCAAGAAGGGAGAGCGTTCAGAAAACTCTGCCTGTGTCTCCGAGAGAGTGTAGCCGTTGTTTCATAATTGAACGCAGACTCCCGTGGTTTATTGTTGACTAGCTTCTCAGCCAGATCAGATTTGCAAGAGAATGACGTCATTTAGATTTAGGTATGTGAAAGATGTGATATTACATAATGTGACTTCACTTATGGATAACTTTATCAGTCTAGCAAAGAAAGGTTACGAAGCTTACTCGGATTCTCAATGTAATCTCTTCTCGTCTTCTCTTATACAAACACCCAATATAGTACTCACCAACCATAGCAAACCTCAACAAGACTGGCGGACAAGAACTAAACTCGCCTCATCATTCCGGTCAGACTTCCACTGCAACTAGGCCACACAGTAATATCCAATTCTCATCCCTCGTTCATCGCTAACCCTACTGTCCAAGTCGACAACGATGAAGCCGTCAGAACCGCTGAGAAACACGGATCAGGCGAGAGCTCTTTGTTCTCATCTGCCCTGAGCTTCCTAGGCAACAACGAGGCAAAGATAAGATAATCTACTCCCTTGATCTCGCGTTGATCGTCAGTGCAGAAAGACCACGAGGAACCTCTCGACGAGGAACAAGTCACCAAAGCTCATGAGAAAGCTTACTCAGAGGATAAACCTTCCGATCTGAGCGCTACTTCTCTCGGAAGTGCTGCTGCCCTTCAGGTACGCAAGTTAACCAGATATCACACAAATCTCATTTACATAATATCCTAGGTACTCAAACAATTCACATCTGGAGGAACAGACAAGAGTGCCGCAACCTCCAGTGGTTCCCAGACTCAGCTCATCAGCTTAGCTATGGCAGAAGCCACAAAACTCTTCGACAAATCAGGAGGTGCCGCCTCGGGTAACAAGCAAGACGCCGTCAATGGCGCTGCCATGACTATCATGAAGCTTTTGGTTCAGTCAAAGTTTAGTGCCGCAACAGGGGCTGGGAATTCGGGTGGCTTGGCTGGTTTGATGAGCCTTGTAAGTTTAGTCCCTTGTATCTTCTCTCGGCTTGTTAATGGCGACTTTGTACTAGTTCTCAAAGTAGCACAATGCCGTGCATCTGTCGTTTCAATCATCTTGTAAAAGTACAACGGCCTGGAATATGTAACTCTTGAGGGATCAACAATGGCTTTCTGTTAAGCTCGTGATGACAATGGAACAAGTGGTATTTGTATATTGATACATGTTGGTATGATATATGATACACGTGTGAAGAAAGCAGTGGTAGATAACAGAAGATAACGTAAGAGCATAGCGGAAAGCAGTAACTGACAGCAAGAAAAAAGCGACAGCGGATGAAATAAATAAAGATAGATAACGAAAAGAGGTTTATCCAGGAATGACACCCCGACCACGAAGTCAGGTGCGCTGAGCAGCGAAGTAGAATAAAAGGTGAATCGCAAGACCTAGTCTGTGTACAAGCCTTCAAACGTGAAAGCGGGTTCCTGCTTGCGATGATGAGATGTAAATGTGATCACGGCTTCTTGATCGAATTCTGCTGTTCGCTCATATCGACTGAACGGATTTACATGCTCGACGTCATGTGTAGGCATAGCAGTTAGCGGAGGGCGTGAGTCTCCTATTGTTGGTGATACCGGAGTTGTAGGCCTGCTCGATGACAAAGATGAAGTGGAACTATTGGAAGCCAAGCGACTATGGCTAAGACTTGATTCGAAAGCTGACGATGTGTAGGAAGAAGAGGATGATGCCCGAGATGATGCAGGGGAAGTAGATAATGTTAAGTAGCTTTCATGGCAGTGAGCGATACTTGGGTTCTGTGGGGACCGTCTGGGTAGACGAGCGATCTTCCTGCGACTCGGAGTCTCATTACAGTCTCGTTGAGGTAACAATGGGGCAGGCTGGGAGGATGGACTGGGAGGCCGGGGTGTATGAACATGTGGTCTAGTCACAGGGTCAACTGGTAGCCGTTGAGCGTACATTGAAGGTGGGGTAGCATAGGATCGGAGGAGGGCGGGCAGTGGAGCGGGCGATGGAACAGTGACTCTGAAAGCGCACCAAGACTTTGATGCCTTTTTCAAGCGGTGTTTGAAAGAGGTCGAAGCTCGTAGGTGCAGCTTTTCGTTGAATTCTGTGATCAACTCATCGACTTTAGGTGACGTCTTATTATTAAGAAGGGGAGCAGCGGGGCGGCGGTACCAGACCGGTGCAGAAAATTTGTATGTCCCTCTGCTGGTCGGAAAGGAGTCATGAGCGGAAGAATATACCGCTGGAAAAGCATGAGAAGGTCCGGGAGGGTTTAATATCCCGGGAAGAACGAGAGGCTTGTTCGCTATAGATGGCGATACCTATTGGGCAATGTTAGACATCGATATCACATACTTAAATAGCAACATACGGGAATATCCTCTTTAGAAGTGAGACGCTTTGAGAGTGAAGATTGTGGTGCATTATTCATTTTACGTTCCGCTGTTGTTGATGAAGGTGTGCTGCGCGCCAGAGTCTTCAAGCTTATTTCCAAAGTGAGTGCTTCGTTCGTCGTTTTGTGTACGGGCCTTCCTTCTTTTTTTGCACGGTTGCGGTGATTTTGGAACTGGGTTGAAAGGTGGATATACCATGTTTAGTGCAGATGACCCAAAATGTACAAGATGAACATACCCAAACTTCAATTTGACGCAGCGTCATCTTAGTTTCTCGTGCAAGTTCAGCCCTGTGAGGTTTTGAAGGGTATGCGTTGTGCTCGAAATACTTTTCTAGGATGGGTGCAAATTCCTGAATAAAGATGAGATTATCTCTTATGTATTTTGATGATGGAAGCACGCACATGATTGAATACAGGCTTTGTGTCTGTTTTGGGTGGCTCAGTGGTTGATGATTTCTCTGCGATAGATTTACGAGCGAGGTTGAAGACAGCATCCATCCAAGTGCGTAGTTGCTTCATGTAAAAGTTGTTGCAGATGCTATCTATTGCTTCGCTACTGGAATAAAGATGTTCTTGACTTGAGGCATTGATAGCATCCTGGCAGCTGGCATATAGTTGACTTGCTACCTTGATATATGAGTTAGAGATATATACGGCGACTGAGGGAGCTAAGCCCATGGCTTCAAGCTGAGGTGCTATACAGGACGGTTTGACCAGATGAACCATAGATCTAGCAATCGGTGAAGGTGCCTCATAATGAGGTCTGGGTGTCTGATCCAAGTCTGTGAAAGATAAACCCCTCGACAAAAAAATATCTTTGTGTTGGGTGACGTTGGAAAGTAATTGACGAAGGGAGTTCTGTGTATCGTGCATGGGGGGGGGAACTGAAGGTAAGGGGAGGGCGTACTGAGCAAGAGCTCTTCAACAACACGGTCCTAAATGGGAGAACAAAGCAGCTTGAGGATTATTACGTAATTATATCGTCAACCCAATCAGACTCCTGGCCGGAAGCTCGTTCCAACCGTAGCGCAACATTTGATATGTGAGACAGAGTATTGGAAACGACTTACTATCATTGACCTAGATATGAAACGGGACATAGATATGAAATGTTTTCATTCGCCGGCTTACAGAGCCAAAATCTTGACGGATTTTTCTCAATTATTTTAGTCAAATATTGTGACAAAATTATAGGAGACCAGTGTTTTGCCCAGATTTTTTATCTGGGAAACGACTCCTTTCAACAAATTCTCAAGACAGAATTTTAATTGGGTCAAAATTGATGGAGTTATTATTTTTTACAGAGCCCAGTTTGGCGGCCTACCATATATGGTGTATTAGACATGTCCAAAAAAGGAAATTATTAAAGTTTGAGTGTCTTGAGTGTCTCAAAACATAAGTAAGCGAAACGGCTGTAAGTCATTCAACATAAGTACCTTTTTTTTTGTTTTTGTTTTTTTGAATCCAAATTTAAGTATTGACCTTCGGGCGGGCCATGGCGGTCATTACGAATCTAATACGCGACTACTTGGCGAAAGCTAGGGATTGAAAAGTTAGTAAGTAATGTCCTGGGCCTCACACCCTGAATAAGTACCTTGATGACTGCCCTCCCAAGGTCATTCAATGTGACAAGGATATCAGCTTGTGAACGGAAGGTTAGATGTGTCCAAAAATGTGAATTACATTTTTATCTTGATATGACAGGATAATACATATACATGTGTGAAGAAAGCAGTGATTGATAGCAGAATATATATTAGGGTGGAAAGCAGTTTTTAACAGTGGAAGAGAACACAACAACGCAATGGACCAGCAGATAAAAAATAATAAAGATAGGCATAAAAGTTTTTGTCGGGATATACACTTGAGCTCATTGGTTGAAGGGCGATAAGCTATCATATCGAAAAACCTGTCGTGTGTATGGACCTCGAAAAATACTTTTGTCTGAAAGCAAGCACAACTTCTCCATCAAGCTGCGCCATTCGTTAGTATCGACTAAACGGGCCTCATCCTCCAAATTTACGAGTGGTTCAGATGTTTAGGCGTCCTCGTCTTGACATCGGAAAACAACGTTAGGGAGGAGGTGGGTCTGGGGCCAAGGGCGATGATGCTGACTAGGTCCTATGAATAGTTGCTTCAATTACAACGATAGATGAGTGCTATGGTGAAAAAACCAATGAGTGACGTCGTAGACTCCAAGCGTGTTCAAGGCTAAACGCAGGATTTTTTGGGACAGCCTTGAGACCATGCGTAACTGATCGTTTTGGCGTGTTGGTCGGAGAATAGCTATACAAAGTCTTCTGGGTAGGTGAAAGGAGTACATCGTCGCTATGATCCGAATCGAAAATTGGTATTGAGACGGGAGGAGATGATGGGATCTCTGGTAAACTGCTATGCAATATAACTGGTGTTGTGGGTCCGCTTGATGAGGAGGAAGAATCACTGGAGCACGATAGCGTTCTTCTGTCCGACACTGTGTCTGACCCATATGGTGAGGTACGGGCAGTGTGCAAAGACGATTGACGATGGTTGTCATCCATATGTATGCTACGGCGACGGTGAGATAGACTGGGGTTATAAGGAGTGCGTTTGGGAAAGGGTGTGACTTTTCGGCGAGCAGGCGCGTAGTTCAATTCGCGCGAGAGGACGGTTGTAGTAGTCTTGGGAGATGCGCTCGTAGATGGTGGGTCGAGGCGGATAGACGCCTGGGAGCTAGAATTAGCCTTAGATGATGGCCGAACAGTTCGGTTGGTTCGAATGAGGGCCGGAAGAGGGGCAGGGGAGGGAATGATAACAAGGTCGGTACACCAGGATTTAGATGCCTTTGGGTAATGCTTTTTTATGGGGTTCCCTAAATGAAGCCTCAAGTTGAATTCAGTGATAAAATCGTCGAATCTTATCGAATTTGAAGGAGTGCTCATTGGACCAGCTGGCCTACGATACCAAACAGGAGCCGGAAACTTGAATTTTGCCGGCTTAGTTGTGAAAGGCTGGTAGCCAGAGTGAGGAGGATACACTGGGAGAAGAACGTGGATTGGCCAGGAATTCAAGGGATTGTTACCGACCGCTTTCTGTTGTTGTTTTGGTGTGGGCAGCTAAAGAGGATGTTCAACAGAAATGGTAAGTAATTGGTTATTTACATACGAAGTCTTCGTCTGAGAAATTGTCTTGGAACTGCTGTTGTACAACAACAGGCTTTTGTTCATGCGCAATCCGGGGCTCCTTATATTGCGGTAATATCGCTAGAACTTCGAGGGCAGTGAGATCTTGAGTTGACTTAGATAGAGGTCTTCCATCCCTCTTCGCACGATTACGGTGATTTTGAAACTGCTCAAAGGAGAGGATGTTATCGAGTGTAATGGACACAGACCGCAGGCTGGGGACTGACCCAAACTTCAATTTGTCGTAAAGTCATCATTGTTCTTTTCGCTAAAACCGCGCGATCCATAGCAGAAGGGTATGCATTATATTCGAAGTATTTTTCTAGGAGGGGTGTATATTCCTGCAATAAGAAATCATTCAACTTATGGTTGGAATACCATATTTTTAAGGACCGCGCACATGGTTGAAAGTGGGTTTTCTGTCCTTCGTACTAAGCCTCGATCTGGGCTTGCCGATAGCGTGAGTTGATGAGAAGGTGTTTTCAGCCCATGCACGAATCTGCGCAGCGTGGGCAGCTTCCCAAGCTTGGGACATCTTCTGTGGCTCGTCACGGTCAACACAGCCAGTGGCCAGGCAAACGTCTCTGAGTTGTTGTGCTGCTTTAATGCAAGAACTTAACTGTAGAAATACTGTAGGCGATGAGCTAAGGTTGGGATTCAGGCTTATTGCTCTTGAGCTCATAGCCATAGTGTAGTTCTGTTGGGAGGGAAGAGACGTATGCTTGTGTATCACAAGATGGATAGTTGTGGGGATGTAACACAGGTCCTTGTTTATGTGATACCAATTCAGGCGAACAAAGCAAATTCCTGAACAGCGTGGGGCTGATCTAATTAGGGCACAATGGAACCTTACCCTATCAACAACGCCAAATATCATGAAGCTCATTCACGCCTTGAACTCTGGCTCGAATACAACTTCACTCATGGACAGCGATATTGACACCAAGCTTCTCAAACTCATGGAAAATGACTTACTAGCTGCCAATGTCTCGACTATCGGCGAGTTTAACAATCGATGGCGCACCCTGATAGACGGCTTTACCGCCACGGTGGCCACTCAGCCCCTCAGCGTATCTGCTCTCAAGTCCGCTTATTTTGTAGTAAACAGGGTCTCTCAAGTTGCTCAGGTATTTTTGGACCTGGAGGTTTTAACGGAAAAGATCGCAAAAACTCTTCTGGAGGAGACGTCCTCCTCACTCGACCCTCCCACGAGTGGAGCCCTGGTACTTCCCCCAGTTTCGACCGCTCGGACGGCAATACTTCCGCACATCAAGCCGGCATATACCTGGCTATTAAACAACCTTCACAATCCATACCCATCTACACGTCTACGTGATAGCATTGCTCAACAGTCAGGCGTTCTACGCAAAGATATCGATAGGTGGTTCAGTAATGCTCGGACGCACATAGGATGGAATTCCACCCGCAAGGAGTTCTTTTCCGATAGGCGTGTAGAGATCGTCGATGCTGCTACGCGCTTCTTTGCTAATGCAGACCATAAATGTCCCATCGATCCTGAAATCAAACGCCAGTTTGCGGCTATCGAGAAAGGAGCCAAGAATCTACTGAATGACAGCCTTTTAGAAGGAGGTCAGGCAACAAGACTGGTCATAGACAACAAAAAACTCCTGTCACAGGAAACTCAGCCACCAGAGCCACCCCAGAGGCAGCCAGATCAGGATAGTAATGCTTATCCATCCCCAGAACACACTCCTACCTTGTCTCTTCCGAATTTGTGTCGGCATGACAGCGCCTCTTCAGATTCTATCCCTACTATCCCAATAATAGGCCACAAGCGTCTTAGTCCATCCGCAGACGCACCTCAGACTTTACAAGATGTCGATTCTATTGGTCATAGACCTAAGAAAAGATTAAGGTGCGCTATTATATGATTTTTGTCGTTGCTGTATACTGACCGCCACTACGGGCAGACTCAGCACCCCAACTACGTCTCAGGTGATTATCAATCTACCCACAGGGCTACCTTCGCCTGCGCCCTCACTTGATGAGCTACAGCATCTTCCTGAAGCACTCACTCCTCTACCAAACACTCAGGCGCCTGCCTTGTATACCCGAAAGCGCCGCCTCTCTGATTCGTTTGGCGAGAGGCCGCCCAAGCGTCCTCGCAGTCTACCTGTTGGCCCTCGCGCCCAAGCTGTTTCAGATCCGCTGCCATCATATTTTGTCCCGTCAGATACCCCAGCATTTGATGATTGGTTTCAGCCAAGTATCGATATTAACCCACCGTTAGATGTAGAAGAAGTAAACCCTTATTATCTTGATGTTCATTGGGCGACGCTTCCCGACTTAGATTTTAGCGAGGGTAAGCTTAATCAAGACTATTATGGTTCAAAGCTCAATAAAAGGTTAACAGGATCACCTCAAGCAATTCAACAGCCTTTCGAGTTACCACCTATAGAGCCGAACTTCATAACTAAGCGCAAAAAGCCCACTTCGCAACCCTTGGACTATGGGGAATTACAATCTTTGCTTTTTGATAATTCGATTGTGAACATTGCTGAGCATGGTACGGGTTCCCATCCATATAATGAGCTATGTTATCTATTAACCCTCCTTAGCGCCAGACCTTTCCAATCTGGAACAACCTTTCGAAGTAGATTTCATTGATGATGTCGATGATCCACTCCTCTGCAGAACTGCCGCCACCTCCTTTGACCCTACGTGGGATCTGCTTGATTTTACTGGTATGGGCCTCCAAGTTGGAGCTTTTGATCCAGCTCAACCATTGGACAAAATTTCACACGACTTAGAGTCGTGTTTGACATCTGATGATGATCATTCTCGCTTACAGTCTCAAGCAGCGAGGGCAGAGAAGGAGAAGCGACTCAGGGAAGTGCAAGCAGTGAGGGTGGAGAATGAGAAGCGACTTCAGCAAATGCAAGAAGAAGAAAGGAGACTGGAACTTGAGCTTTTAGCAACGTGTGTACATTTGGAACCCCGTCATTTTTCAATGCCTGACACTTGACTCATAGAGCATGAATGCAATCAAGTTATCTTGCAATCAACTCAATCAATGTATCAAGTTACCTCATTATCTGACCATTGTATCTATAATCTCATCCCAAGCACTCGCCCAAAAGCCTATCTCATTATTATTATTGTTCACGTTCAATACTTACGCAATGCTGTCTGTCACCACTTACTTTGCTTACTGCTTTTTTTTGCTTTCGACAGAATATCTGTCTTGCTATCCTAAATTACTACTTCTAACCTCAAATATATCGCAATTTCAGACGGACCTACTTAAGCAAAGCAACACAAAAATCAGTGTCTCCCAGGAAGACCTACTTCGTCCTCAATTTTCCATTGGCCAACTTCTCGCATCGGCCCAGCGCCGCCACTTTCTAATTCAGGAGCGGCGAGCACTGTACTGACCATTTTCCACGGATCCTTCCCTCCACCATATCGTAACACTTCATACTTATACTTCTCTCCAGCCTCTCTATTCAGTGGGCCCTTGGCAAAGACCTTCTGCCACACTCTTGAGGCGATAGCACGGTCAAACAAGTATGAATAATATGTCGCGCCATACCCAAACAGATGCCCGAACTGTGTTTGGAATGACGTCTCGGGAACATACGGGATCAACCCGCGAGTGTTCTGCAAATTTGCGAGCTCAGTAGTGGAGTTGAAATTCGGCTCTCGAGCGGTTGGAGAGTGATATATCTGGTCAATGGCTGCGAGGAGAATCTGGGTGTAAGTGTCAATAGAATGACAAGGGTCGGCGTGATGGTTCCCGATCTGACGGAGAGTCGACGTGCTGTCGACGTCGAAGAGCGAAAGTACAGCTGGCGAGCTTAAGAAGTGCTCCATCAATATCGAGGGAAGTTCCACAAAGTCGGTGGCACATCGGGTTCCAGAAACGTTTTGGTATTCCGTACGTCCTATCATCGCTTTGATATTCAACAGATTTTAATAATTTGTTGACTGTGTCACGAGTAGAATGGACTCACAGTGCATGGCATGGCCCATCTCATGAAATAGGGTCATAACTTCGTGCCAATCCAACACTGTAGGACCGCGTGTTATGGAAGGGCGCCTAAATTCACATAAGAGAACCACCAGTGGAAGCTGATATACGCCATCTTGCCCTGGTAGGCGGCTTCGCTTCTCAGCCTCGAACTGCTTGTGTAGGCCGATTTGCGGTTCTCCTCCGTCAGCAATACCGTCAGCAGCTTCGTCATCATTGTCGGTCCGCCGTGAACAGCGAACTGTGTAGTGCGCCGCGCCAGCTGGTTTGCCTTGACGCGCAAAGAGGTCGGCATATATCCATCCAATCACACCCAATCCTTCATCAACAACTTCTAGTTTATGGACGTCGGGGTGCCACACCTCTCCTGGTGTTCCATTCGCTGGTCGTAGGGAAATTCCGTATAAATGTCGGAACAGTCGAGAGAGACCCATAAAAACTGTGCCAAGCGTGAGAGGAGGTAAAGGTATGGGTGGTGCTGGAGGTTCGGGTGGGCAGTAGAAATCTCGATCCCAGGCTTCAATAGTAGGCAGTGTAGATGTTCGATGATGGGCTTGTTTTCGTGTACTTAATGTATGTAGCGCCTGTTGGGCAAAGGGTCTGGTACGGTCCATTAATGCATCTAAAAAGTACAGTACATTGGCTGCATGCACCCCCACAAGTAAAAATAGTATACTTTGATGGAGGGGACGGGGCTAACCTGGTGATTTTGCCATTTTATCATTAAGAGTCATTGCAGCATAGCTCTCTTGTCCCACCAACGTCGCCAGTTCACCCCGTGTACGCAATAGGGCCTCCAGAGTTTGTATTTGTTCTGGGGTGCTTGAATTTGCGGCGATATATACACGCCGTCGCGGTTCTTC